>JBCIKM010236963.1:0-22331 GCA_039654465.1 Melibe viridis | reverse complement strand
GATGATGATGATGATGATGATGATGATGATGATGATGATGATGATGACGATGACGATGATGACGATGATGATGATGACAATGACGACGACGACTGTTGCCTGCAAACACATAAGTACTTTGGCTTAGGCACCAATGAAGGGAATAGATGATTCGTCGAGCTTACACTTGATGCCAACAGGAATCACCCATGTTGTCAGTGGCAAACCATGATAACCGCAGTAAGGACTGAACCCCCCCACCCCTTAAACACGCACACCTTTAGAGCACCTTGCCAACTGCACTACCAGGACATTTCGATAAAATCATCATCAAATTATGTGATGTTCCACTTTTGCACTAGACCGGCCAATTTACCCTTACACTTTCCCGTGCTGTGTAAAAATGTAGATCATGTGCCTGCTCATACGATTGCTTGTGGAGTTTTACTGAGTGTTGATTTTACTTATTGTTCCTTAACAATCTAGCAAGCTGACTGAGAAACTTATTTTACATTGATAGTCACAGTAAGGGGTTATGCATTTATGGTCTATCGGTGTGTAGTGAAGCATACCTAGCGTGTTAAATGTTTGTATATGCGTGTGTGTGTGTGTGTTTGTGTGTGTGTGTGTGTGTGTGTGTGTTTCCTCCCCAGTGTGTGCATGATCCAACACATCCAGCGTGCCAGCAAGGACACGCCCTTGTCTCTCTTTGACTCGTTCTACTTTGTCATCGTGACTTTCTCCACGGTGGGATACGGGGACATTTCTCCCGACATCTGGCTGTCCCGACTGTTTATGGTGCTGATGATCTGTGTCGCCATTGCCACCATCCCCAAGCAGGTAAAACCGTGGGTATTTCCTGGGACATTGTAGTCAAATTGTGAAGGAATTTTTTTTAGTTAAATTAGTTGTTGTTGCTGCTGCTGGTGTTGTTGGTGTTGTTGGTGTTGTTGGTGTTTTTGTTGTTGATGTTGATGTTGATGTTGATGTTGATGTTGTTGTTGTTGTTGCATTGCTCAGTTCAGAGGAATGAAGAAGGCCAACTGGCTTGTTTTAATGCTATTTGGCGTTACCCAACCAAAGTATGTAAAAATTATCTTGGACTTTGAACCACAAAACTTGGAATTTGTGTATGTATGTTCCTGCATTGTGACTCAATCATACCAACTCGTTCTTTTCACCCAATTTATTGTACGTCAGCACGCGGCATAGTTTTGGCATTTCCTATATAAGCAAACTGGCCAAGGTTCCATTTTTTCCCCCTCTTCACCAAGAAGCTGAATAGGTGAGGTGTCTGAAAAAGGCTAAATGGCTAACCTGGCAAAAAGTTTATATACTTTATGAAGATGGCCAGTTCTGAACTCCTTTCTCCACCACCCCCCTCCACCAAACACACACAAAAAAAGACAAACCCTCAACAAAAAAAAAAAAAACCCCCCCCCCCCCAAAAAAAAAAAAAAAAAAAAAAAAAAAAAAAAACAAAAAAAAAAAAAAAACACACACACACACAAAAAAAACCCCCAAAAACAAAACAACAAATAAACAAAAACAAACAAAAAAAGCACACATGCACACACACGAAGAGACTTGCAGATGTCAGATTCTGTATGAGATTCTAGTCTTTTCATTCAATTCAATATCTGAATTTAATCCATATTCGGAATTAAGGGGCAGCTTTTTGCATGGAATAAAATGAAACAGAATATTCTCAGAAAGTAAATTTAAAAAAAAAAAAAAAAAAAGGCAAAAACAAATGAAGTCAAATAGATCAATAAACACCAGCATTATAATATATAGTACATTTATTATCTTTCTGATTTCATTAATTTAAAAAAAAACATCCATCATTCTGTTGCCTTGCTTATCGCGTCCTGTAGATTGA
Source organism: Melibe viridis (assembly GCA_039654465.1). NCBI lineage: Eukaryota > Metazoa > Mollusca > Gastropoda > Nudibranchia > Dendronotidae > Melibe > Melibe viridis. Next base: position 20,470 of record JBCIKM010236963.1, on the reverse strand, counting down.
GGGAATTATCTCCACCTGGATGGAGAGGAAGCGGACGGGCGGTGAGTACAGCAACCGATCGGCCCACCTCAACAAGCATGTGGTGGTCTGCTCCAGCCGTCTCACCCAGGACACCCTCATGGACTTCCTGCATGAGTTCTACGCTCATCCTAAACTGGAGGTTTGTGCGTGTTTCGTGGGATACTAAAAACTCAAATTAACAAACAAAAATATCATTGTTCAGTTTGTTTTTGGATCTCTGGCATTAAATACCTAATTTAAAGAATAACTAATACTACTAGTACTATGATTAATGTTGATGACGACGATAATGACCATGATGATGATGATGATGATGATGATGATGATGATAATGACAATGACAATGATGATGATAATAATTATTACCGGCATGAACAGCTATATATAAAAAGATACTTTATTAATATCCCGAATCCTTCACTGGAGGTATGACTAAAAAAATGTTTTAAATGAGAAATCTTATTCAATAATGCTCTAAAGAGAACCTCTAACATGGACTACCTCTGGGTTCATATGTGTATGTCGTTTGCACAGCTGCATTCATGCATAAGCATAAATCAGAATAAAAACCAAGTAATATATCAGTTTAAACATTGTGTGTGTGTGCGCTTGTATGTGAGCGTGTTTGTGTCCTCAGGACTACACAGTGATCCTGCTTTGTCCGGAAGAATTGGACAGCAGCAAGCAGGTGATCCTGAAGGACCCCAAATGGATGCACCGCGTCATCTACATGATGGGCTCCTCCCTCAAAGACATGGACCTGCATCGGTGCCGGGTCATACAGGCGGAGGCTTGCTTCTTCCTGGCTCCGCGACCCGCCGTGGACAAGAGTAAGGCTGTAAGTCCTATTTAGTCTCTTCCTCTTATTTGGCTGCATATGTGTATTGAGATTGGTTTTCCTCTCTCAAAGACATGGACCTGTATTGGTACTCTGTCCTACAGACAGAGGTATGTATGCCTCTTCCTGGCACCGCGACCCCTCATGGACAAGAGTAAGGCTGTATGTCCTCTATTTATTCCACCTTGTCAGTTTTGTTTTCCTGATTCTTCTTCATACGTGGATAGGGATTCTGATTATATTTCAGTATTTTAAGGATTTTTTTCATACAAACAGCTGGCTCACTTTTATTTGCTGGTGTAGAAGAACTGTACTATTAAACTATTATATTAAAACTGAATGTGTCTAAGGTGCTGTTTGTCATTTTGTGTGTGTGTTTTTTTTTTTACACCTGAATGAGAAGCTAAGAGTCCCTGAACTGTAATTGTGTTGACCCAACAGTTTTAATTGCTGTCATAGTCTCCGATATCCACACTTTCGTTTTCCACTGCATCTCGCATCTATACAGAAGAAGGGTCTAATTTTCTAAAATCTGAGGAGGTAATTTATTTTTACCCACCATATTTTTTTTACCATATTTAATGGCATTTTGATGGCATGAACAGATGTATATAAAATATTTTATTAATATCCCTCCCAGTGGAGGCATGACGAAAAAAATGTTTCAAATGAGAAATTGCATTCAATAATGTTCTTAAGAGACCCAGTGATATAATGTGTATGTTGTCTGCTCATCATCAGAGTTTGAATCTTGCTGGTGCATAATGCCAGCCTCTTTGCAGTATTAAACTCAGGCTGATATTTAGGTTGGTGCAGTCTCCCTTTTGGCAGGACCGTATTGCCTCTTTCCCTTTTAAGATAACCAAAGGGAATTTTGTGAATTTAGTTCTTTTTTCTTTCTTAAATGCTTTCCTTTCAACATTACAGGACCGCCACACGATCCTGAGGTCATGGGCCGTCAAAGACTTTGCCCCGCACTGCCGGCAGTACATTCAGCTGTTTAGGGCAGTTAACAAGATACACGTGAAGTTTGCGGGTACGTACGACACTCACGCACTATTACATCAATGTATTATACAAATCTGTGATTATCGTGCATTAACCTATGCTTCCGTCTATCGTGTCCCATACAATCATTCCTAAAAGCACCACTCGTATCCTTTATAATGTGAAAATATTGATAGTTTTCCTTTATTCTTTAAACGAAGAGTTTCTCCAAAACTCAGTAAATGACCTTTATAAAAATTCTGACCTATTGCCTTCACAGGGTGTCTTATAATGTTCTTTTAACTTGTTGTTCATTCGTAATAATAACAAGAAAAAAATTGAGAACCCTAATGAACTTCATTTAAACGTTAACTGTTGCAGTAATAAAAAAAAAAAATAAAGGAAAAATGAAATGGCAGTGAAACTGTTTTAACAGGCAATTTTTTAAATTAAATTTGAGCTATGTTATCCTGTTATGAATGGAAAAATAACAGCTTTTAATAAAAAAGAAATGATGAAAATCAAGAGCTGGGAAATTATGAATTTCAAATTAAAATTTTGTGTGAATGAGGACTGGAGACCACAGTTTGATGGGAGAAACAAAACAAAACAATAGTTTTCAAACAAAAAAAAGTATTTGATTTAATTCTACACCATCTGCAAACGCTGCACTCATTTTGTGTCAAGACAGACTTTTTGATTCACACATTTCTGTGCACAATTGCCTGATGTTTTTCTGCTACCAAAACCTCTTGGCTTGAATTAGACTATATTATTTGTAGGAATGAGAGCCTCTTCAAAGCTTTCTCAGTTTTTTTAGTCTGTTTTCCTGTAATGTAATGTAATAGGTAAAACTTAATGTATGTAATATTATATGTAATAATCCAGTCAAGTTGCACTAAATCTACAGTGAGTGCTGTTAAACGCTCACAATGGTATTATCACCCATGGTTGATGAATATGTATGCAATTGTGGCAACATCACACAAAGCTGCTGGAAGTTGGTGAACCGTGTTGTAGGGATTGTCCTGGTCTCCACTCACAACACTACACGCTCTTCTTACCTGTCTGTGTTGTGTCGTGTCGTGTCGGCAGACCACATTGTGTGTGAGGACGAGTTCAAGTACGCACTGCTGGCCAACAACTGCCTGTACCCAGGCCTGTCCACTCTGGTCTCGCTGCTGGTGCACACTTCCTCTGGAAGGTTGGTAACTGTATCCCTCTTCATCTCCCTCCTCACTCTCCCCTCCTCACTCTCCCCTCCTCACTCTCCCCTCCTGGCTCTCCCCTCCTCACTCTCCCCTCCTCACTCTCCCCTCCTCACTCTCCCCTCCTCACTCTCCCCTCCTCATCCCTTACATCTTCCCTACCTGTGTCCCCTTTTTTCTTTGTTTGCTCCAGTTCCACTCTGTTCTATCTCAATTTTTCTATTTTGATTAAAATCTATCAAGGGCCTCACAAAGAAATTTTCTATGTTTCATGTGATCAATTGCCATCAAGATTTATTGTGAAGCCAAAGTAGGTGTAGGCTACAAATTTTTATTTTCCTCTTTACAGTATAGAATGGTATAAACTTTGAAGTGTATTATCACCAAACCATTTTTTTTTTTTTAGATAATAGCCTAGGGTGATATTTATTCTGTATTATTGCGTTTCCTTCTTGTCCTATTTTTCAAAACTTTGAAGTAAGGAAGACCATGTTGAATAAAAGTCTACAAAATAATATGCTCTCCACGTCTATAGTGATCATGATGCCAGTCTTTTATACGCCTATTGTCTTGCACTCCAGTGAATGGCATGGAAGAAAAAAAAAATTCCAATGTGGCCAAAAATCTAACCTATCCAAAATGGTAGATCAAGCATGCTATTGACTCCCTCGACCTAAGCCTTTGGGTCCTCTGGGAACACAGGCCCCCAGTAACACTTACACTCCTCCATCATTGTAAATCATCTCTCGGTGGTGTCGATTTGTGTTTTGAGAGAATTTATTTTTTAGTGTAAATCATCTCTCTGCTGTTTGTTTGGGGTTTGATCTGTTCCCTCTTTGAGCTAATTCTTTCATCTTACTTTCCTCTTGGCTCCTCTATGACCCTCGTGTGTCGTGGGGCCCTAAAATAAACTCCTCCATCACACACAGTACTGGCAGGTGTTCCTCAGATCTGCCCTTGACATTTGAGTGGCCTTGGCCGTACAACTATTCTCCTTCGTTGAGATTCCAGTCCCAAACATGCTTTGAGACGTATATGATTTGACATGATATATATATGATATGATATTTATACAATAAGGTATGTGTGTGTGTGTGTGTGTAATGATATGTGATATATTTATACGATAAGGTATGTAATATTGTATGTAATAATCCATTTAAGTAGCACCAAATCCACAGTGAGTGCTGTGAATTACTCAAAATGGTGTTATCACCAATGGTTGATGAATATGTATGTAATTGTGGGAACACCATGCAAAGCTGCTGGTACATATGTGTGTGTGTGGGTGTGTGTGTGTGTGTGTTTGTGTGTGTGTGTAATATAATATATATGATATGATACGTTTGTTTTTCCTCATAGGGAAGGCCTTCTGGCACAGGAGCCATGGCAACAGGCGTACGGACGTCACTCAGGCAACGAGATTTACCACATACAGCTGCAGAAGAGTGTCTTTTTCTCTCAGTATGAAGGAGAATCCTTCACAAGAGCCTCAGCAGATGCACACCACAGGTCAGTGAATCCACATTCAGGGCTGCCAAGCTTCAGTCAAATGGCTGATCTCAGATGGCAATAATTGAAAATGGTATGAACACAGTGCTGAGATGCGTCAAAGGTGTAGAAAGCTGTAATAGATTAGGAGTTGGCTCTGGAAATGGATGGCAAAAAGAGAAAATGGTATAAACACAGTGCTGAGATGAGTCAAAGGTGTAGAAAGCTGTAATAGATTAGGAGCTGGTAGATTGCAATAAGAGAAAATGGTATTAACACAGTGCTGAGATGAGTCAAAGGTGTAGAAAGCTGTAATAGAATAGGAGTTGGCTCTGGAAATGGATGGCAATAAGAGAAAATGCTGAGATGAGTCAAAGGAAAAAAAAAAACAAACCCATGAATTTCTTGGACGAGTCTAGACAATCTGAAGAGAAGAAGCAGAGCACTTGTTACCAGGGTTTTATAAAAAAATCTACAAATTCACTTCTTATGACCAAACAGAAAGACAAATTATGCTTTGCAGTCTTATAATTTGTTTCGTTATGCAAGTTCAATGGTGTAAATTAGAATGCTTGTACTGTGTGACCTCACCTCCTGATGCCTGGACTTACCTGCCTCTCATGACCTTATGTTACCCTGAATTATTTGACCCCATGACCCTCCCTATCCTGCCCAGACCCCCATGATCTTGCCTGAGTACTTGGATCGTCCCAGTCTTTCCTTGGGACAAACCTAAAAACAAATTACCCTTAATGGATGTAAGGAATTTCGCTTTGTAACTTCTCAAACCTCTGCCTCCGCTTCATCGCCAAGTCTGTTGTGGGCCGTACGACTTTTCTCCTTCGTTGAGATTTCAGTCCCAAACATGCTTTGAGACATATATGATTTGACTTAATATATGACATATTTATACGCCAGTGAGCATCTTTGAAATGGACGCTTGTGCTCTATAAATTCAAATATTATTATTATTATTATTATTATTTGGTAAGGTATATAATATATATATATATCTGATCCCCTGACCTCCTTGTGACCTTCTCTCCTGACCTCCCACTGATCTCCTCCCCTGACCTCCTCCCCTGACCTCCCCTGACCTCCCTGTGACCACCTCCCCTGACCTCCTCTCCTGACCTCCCTGTGACCTCCTCCCCTGACCTCCTTGTGACCTCCTCCCTTGACCTCCCTATGACCTCCTTTGACCTCCCTGTGACCTCCCTATGACCAGGTTTGGGGTGGCCTTATTAGCAGTGCTGGACAGTGAGTCATCCAACCCAAGGCTACAGCTCAACCCTGGACCTCAGTACAAGCTAAAGGTGGGTGACGCACAGCACTGTTTTTTTACAATTTTTTATGAATCATATTTCATAATTGGAGTGCAATTCATTATTGCCAAAGTTGTCACATCATCGCTCAATTTCCACCCTGTTATATCTCCTCTTTTCTAATATTTTGATGACATTTAATATTTTAAATAGACTGTATAAAGAGCCCTACACAGTTTTCTATATTGTATAAAGAGCCCTACACAGTTTTCTATATTGTATAAAGAGCCCTACACAGTTTTCTATATTGTATGTGATCGTCATCGAAAGTTAGGAAGGCAGAGTAAGATTTTTAAAAATACTCTTATGGTTTAGAAGGGTGTGAAATTTGAAGTAGGGTGGAATAGCGCACAAGTGTAAATCTGTGAAAACATATTTCTAGTAAATTAATTAATGTAGTTAGACTTAAGTTTGACTGAGCAGAGAAAAAGCTACCTTCAAGATGGAACGAATAACTTTGAATAAGCATCAACAGACATTCTTTTGAGTTTAAGATGAGCATCTCCTTTATATGTTTATGAAACCATCTTCTGCTGGTTGTTTTATCAAAATGTAATTTTTTTGCAACGATGAATTTGAGCCCTTCAGTTTGTAGATATGAACTCATTTAAAAACTCCTCAATGGAACCCACAAAAGCGTAAGTTCAAAGATGATCCTGAACTTAAAGTATAATCAATCTTAAATCTTTGATTGAACATGTTTACACGGTCCAGGAAAATTATCGTATGTTAAATTGACTTATTTTCGAGAGGAGCAAAAAAAAATTAAAAAGTTTTAGTTTGACTAATACAATAACAGACTACATATTTTAAATTTTTAATAGAGGGAAAAGAAAAAAAACAACAACAAATGATATTCCAACACCAAGCTGGTTCGATCTGCAAAGGGAAATGATTACGGTCATGTGAATTAAAAAGTTTTGGAAAAATCAACATACTCCAGTTTTCATTAACTGCGATGATATCTCAAACACACCAAGAAGAAGAAAAAAAAAATTGCTTATCGCAATATTCAAATTCATGCCAGGTAGAAAATGATGTAGTCAAGCAGCTTTACCACTCAGCCATGCGGCCTTCTGGATTCCAGAGTTGCTTTTATCTACAAATTGGAAAGAAACTTTGCAAACATTAAAAAAAGGCATTTTCAGCTTTTTATTTATATTTTAGGGATTTTCACCTTTGGGATTTCAAAATTCAGGACTGACATTGGTTCAGATTGGTTAAGAAATTATTTTTTTTCAATCCTTTGGGAACTTTAGGCTTATCATAATGGACAAGAGTATTTGGTATTTGTATGTGGCATGTAACAGGTATCTGTTTTCTTTGTTTTATTTTAAATTATCTCTCCTATAACTGATTCTCTGCTCTTTCAATCTCAATCTCCTCTGTGATCAGTGTGTGGCATTGGACCCTTAAACCACCTATAAACAAACAATTAAAACATTCCTGTTGGTATGTATCTACATGTTCTAAGCTGCATTAAAGGTCAAAATATATTTATTATTATTATTATTATTATTATTATTATTATTATTATTATTATTTTTATTATTTGAATTTTAAATTTCCTGTCAACTGCTTTGGTATGTTTCCAGATGTTCAAAGTCAAAAGGACAAACTTAATTTTATTATTATTAATATCATTATTATAATACCTTGTGTGTGCGTTTCATCCTTGTAGGGAGCAGACTTTTGTTTCTACATGAGTGTGACCAGGGAGGAATATTCCAAAATCAGCCCTGAGGCCTTGAAGACGGTGCCAAGGACACAGAACAAAAGTCTGGGTGAGATCAACCGTCTTGTGTGTCGGTTGTATGTTTGTTTGTCTTTTTATAAATGGCGTGCCGCCGTCCGCGCCCCGGGAAGGGGGGGACATCGCGGTCGCGCGAGTTATCCAGAATTCGCCTGGCAGTGGAGTGGGCCCTCCATCCACCTCTGCAAGGGAGGGGGAGGGACGGTATTATGCCGTCTGTCTGTCGTATATTTGGCAATCCTTTAATTGTTAGCAATTAATCCCCTAGATAGGAAATCATGTCTGGTTAAATTTTCCTTCCTAAAATAGGGAGATGTATTTCCTGGATGCCCCAATTCCTTTCCAATTTAATTTAAAAAAAAAAGTTGCTGATAAATGTTGTCAATAGAATTTTATAATTTTTTTTTATTCTGCCCCCACCTAGCCCAGATAGCTCTTGCCTTGCAGAAATACCAGAATGAGTCTGAAACAGCCGCCACCAATGAGGAAGGGGACGAGAGTGTGTTTGACACCATTACATCCTTAATAGGCAACAATATCACCAAGGCAACTCGTGCAAGCGACGACGCTGATAGGAAATCGGAAGGGAAGAACGACAACAACAACGATAGGGGGGACAACTCTTCTCCCAGAATTCCCATCAACCAGCTATTTCCTCGCAGCGATTTGTCACACTCTAGTACGCCTCCTTTTTATAAACTGAAGGTTAAAGTTGACCTTGAAACCGGAGACTGCGAAGACACAGGCAAGGCTGAAAGACTGGATACCGAAAAAAACGAATCCGTTTTGAGTGGCGAGAAAAAAACTGGGAACGGGGAGGAAGATAAATCTAAAACGGAAGGAAGAATAGAAGAAAAATCATCTGCAGAAGACCAGGAAGATATTCAGGAGGAAAGTGTGATAGAAATAGAAAGGAGAAAGAGGGATGACACTCACAGTAAAGGAGATGAGACAAAGAAAGAAGACGAGCTGGACAATATGGGTCACCGTCACGGTGCGGGACGAGTACTGCAGTTCTACAATGACATGGGTCAGGAAAAGCTGACCACAGGGCCGCCTCCAGTCACCATCTACTCTGGGGCTCAGCGGGCACACTGCCATATCATGACGGAGCCGCGGCAACTCTGCTGCCTGGAATGGGGCATGGTGGGTAATCGGGAACAGCTACTACAGGTGTATGTGCAATGGTTTTATAAGTATTTAGTCTTGTATCACTATAAGCGTTTTCAAATTGTATAAATTAATGTGTGTTGTGTGTGTATGTGTTTACAGAACTTTTTGTGTGTGTTTGTGTATGCACAGACCTCTTGTTTGTGTGTTTTTACATAACTGTATGTGTGAATGTGTGTGTATTTCAGAACTTATTTTTGTTTGTGTGTGTATCGACAGAATTTTATGTGTGTATAACTTTATTTGTGTTTGTGTGTGTATTTACAGAGCCTTACGCGTGTGTGTATGAGTACTTACAGATGATTACATGTGTGTCTGTTTGTGTATGTTTTTACAGAACTTTACGTGTGTGTGCGTCTCTCTTTCTGTGTATTTACAGAACTGCTCACACTGTCACTACAAGAATGCCAAGGACGAGCGATGGCACCACCAGCTGATAATCCTGGCAGCCCAGACCCCCAGTAGTGGCATCTTCAACTTCATTATCCCGCTCAGGTCATCTTTCTTGGGTGTGAACGGCTTGTCCGCCATCGTGTTACTGCTGGAGGAGGAGCCTGACTCGTTGTTCCTGGACACGATGGCACACTTCCCGCTGGTCTACTGGATGCTGGGTAAGGAGGGAGGGAGTGGAGGGGGCGAGAAGTTATTGACATTGTTTGACTGAAGAACCAAAACAGGGCAACAATGTCCTGTTTTTGTCTTGTTTTCTACTCTGTGATCATCCCTATAACTTAATTTTGTGCATGCTGGTACAGAAGTACAGGGTCACAAGTTAAATGTACTGAATACCTTTGTATACAAACAGGTTTTAAAGATCCTAGGTCTTAGTGGTCCATTATACTGTTGTGAGGGATGGGCATTGTTTGTTTTTGGTTTAAGAGATGATACTCTTTTGTCATCGTAAATTATCTCTGTTGTGTTAATTTGTGTTTTGAGAGATATTTATATTTTAGAGTAAATCATCTGTCTGCTGTTTGTGGTTTGATCTGTACCCTTTTTTAACTAATCTATCATATTACTTGCCTCAGGGTTCCTCCATGACCCTTGTGTGTTGTGGAACCTAAAAGACAAACAAACAAATGCAAAACACCAGAATTCTGCACGTCTCCTCACATTGTTTGTGGACTGGTTGAAATGTTTTATCACATCGCAACCCTCAGCAGGTTTTGTCACTGGGAATTTGAGGACGAGTTGGTCTGTCGTTTGTTTCCCCCTTGCAGTAAGGAAACAGGAACATAACTCAAATACTTCAATAGATCTTCTTGATCTTGGTATTAAGGGAAGACATTTTTTGTTCTCATGTTGACAATAGCTGGTAATTTAGTAAAGAAGTCTCAGAGATGAGATACAGGCAGTTTAAAAAAAGACCTAGTCCTGAGGGAATTAAAAAGATAACTTGAAGATCTGATGAAATAAAACCATAAAGACGTGAGAGTTGATTGTGTATTTTTTTTTTTTTGCCAGGTACCATCTCCCGCGTAGACGACCTTCTGCTGGCGGGCATCAACAAGGCAAGCCATCTGGTGGTGGTCAACCGGGCCTCCGATCGGCAGGGGGATTCGGGGGGAGAGGACATCCTGACCGACTCTGAGACCATCGTGGCCGTTCAGACCATATTCAAGCTGTTCCCAAACACCAACGTGATCACAGAACTCTCCCAGGCTTCCAACATGAGGTGAGGAGTTCAGATGAGGGAGGAAGAGAGGGATAGGGAGGGAAAGAGGAAGGGGTGTTAGGATATCCTAGCAGAGACTGAGAACATTTTAGATACAGGGTTCCCACTCAGTCCGGAAGTAAAAGTATTGGATTTTCCCAAATTTGCTCCTGAGCGGGGGAAAAATCTGGAATTTGGCGATCAGAGAACACACAGTAAAAATGGTAAATAAATACTAATGAAGAAAAGAAATATAAACTATTAAAGGTATTTTTTTATCTAAAATTTTTTTTACAGAGAATAGCAGCTGAACAAGTAGTTGGATTAATCGCAGCGCCCGTATGTTATTTAATCAAATATATGAACTATTTTGTACAGGATGGTACAATTGGCTCTAGTTTGATTTGAATTTATATAATTTCATTTTGATACTGAAGATACAGTAGGTCTTGTTTACTGTGAGACAGATGTGTTATGCTTGACTCGGTAATTGTAAATCAGAATAAGTGTATATTCTCAATGCGGTTGTTAAATTTCAATTTGTAAAATTTGTGTTTCTATCTTTACATTGAAGACAATGATTGACACATTAACATATGACATGCGGAATTGCCAATATGAAAGAGGAATAGTTCATTCAGTTAGCGTATCTATTCTCAGAATTGTCTCGCAATGCAATGGCATCAGGGTTTTTTTTTTTCGTGTGTGTGTGTGTGTGTGTGTATTTGTGTTTGTGTGTGTGTGTGTTTGTATTTGTGTGTGTGTTTGTGTGTGTGTGTGTGTGTGTGTGTGTGTGTTTTGGTAGGTTTTGTTTGGGTTTTGGTTTCCTCAACTGTCAATGAAATAGAAGTGTTTAGTTCTTTGCTTCATAGTTCTAGAAAGTGGACAGATTATAACACTAATTATTTTATTTAGAAAACTCTGTCCTATGGGGCTGTGTGCAAAAGTGTGTAAAAGTTGTAATAATCCCTTGTTTAATTAGGGTTTTTTTGTGGTTGGAGGTTGTATTTTTGTTAATTTATTTTTATGAAAACATTCCGTATTATTATTTCAACTTGGCCTTTGTGACTCTTCTAATTACAATTTCATTTTGAGATCAAGTATGTCTAAATTAATGCTGAATATGGTGGTGTGATCAGACAACAATTAAAAATTAATCTGCAAAATCTAAAGATGATATTGACTTTATGCATAGAGTAAATTTATTCTCTAGGTGTGTTGATTGCATTTATCCTCTCAAAATTTGAGAAGGCTTTGAGGGGGAACTTTGTAGATATAACAACACTTTAATGTAATTTATTATGTGCTTGAGACAACCGTTTATATAAGTAACATATTCTCCAAGCTATTTTGAAACAGCTGTGAGCTGTGTCTCACCCATGATCCTATACGCTTACATGGGCTCGATGAAATTGATTAGAACATAGAATAAAAATTCATTTCTTTATGTATTTAGTCAAGATTTCTTCTGTAAAAAATTGCGGAAGTAGAATTATAGTATGTAAAAGGAGGGGAGCAAAATCTGAGATTTATAAACTTGAGATAATTTTTTTAGTTCATGTATTGAGCAGTCTATCCATTTCCTGACACATCATTCATATGTAGCACTACTTGATAGAACACTTTAGACCTGGGCCAACAAGGTATGATCCCCTGCCGGGAACCGGGAGATATAAATGAGTCTGCTGGGCACCAGAAGGAAGTGAAAGCCTTCCAATGGTAGCCGATGGGTGTTTGGTTTATCCAGTGGCCTATTCTATGTCTGTTTATTTTCTTTTACACTGTAGATTTCGTCTTGGTTTTTTCCCCCCATTGTTCTTTTTTTTTTTCGTCTTTGTTGGGTTTCACCGGTCATTCCCTCTTTCAATCCTTTTGGTACACAACTGCAGGGTCACTATTATGTTGTTGTGGATCATAGCCATTGCCTATTCTTGTTATGAAAGATATCTTTTGTCATTGTAAATGATCTCTTTGTGGGTTTGATTTATTTTGAGAGTTATTGCTTTTGTGGGGAATTTTTAGGGTATAAATAAATTTTGCTTTCGTTTGACTTGTTTTATCTTGCAACTTATGTTACGTAACTCTGTGTGCCCTTGAACAAACAATAAACCAACAAACAAACTATCATGTTACTTTACCCTGGGTTCTTCCATGACCCTCGTTTGTTGTGGGGCCAAAAAACCACCAATAAACCAGGTATGATTCGTATATTTTGAAAGGCATTCATTCCCCTGTTGTAGAATAACTCCTCCATGTGTGCAGATTCATGCAGTTCTCGGCCCAAAACTCTTTCCTGAGCCGCACCTCGGAGCTGGAGCAGAAACTGCGGAGCAGTCCAAACGCCAACCTCAACTACATCTTCCGTCTGCCATTTGCCGCTGGCCATGTCTTCTCTGCCAGCATGTTGGACACTTTACTGTACCAGGTTTGTCAGTGTCTCTCAAGTTCAATGATTGTCATGGTTCTCTAAAACGGTAACACTTCGGCCACCTAGGGTTCCTGAGGAGAAATGAGAATTATTCATATTTTAAAGGTCATTAATTAATGGCTTGTTTGCCTATTTATACTTCGCTAAAAATGGGCCTGAATTAATAAATGGCACTTTAATATGGATAAATATCTCTCCAGCAAAACTACCTCAGTAACCCCAGGTGGCCCAAGTCTTTCAACGTTAGGACGCTGAACCAGCATTCTAGAGATCTTAGTTGTTGTCTTCTGGCTGTGAAGTTTGAGACAATATCTACTTTTACTGTTTATTAACATCTCTTTGTGTTTTTGTAGTCTTTCTTTTAGCACATGCTGTTGTGTACTCTGATATGGTATTGTAAAGCGCAAAGAGGTATTATATAAATGTCATAATTGTTTTTATTTTTTAAAGTTTGCACACTGGTAAATAATCCTTTTTGGTAAAATTTTTTAGTGGGCAGTCAAGGGTTGGCAAAAGTTTCTGTTCAGCTTCATCCATTTTCAACCACGTAAATGATGTCTAATCTATGTGATGAATTTTATGTTAATATTAATGTTCACTATTACACCTATAATTAATTTTCATTGGTTTTCTGTGTTTGATCTCCAGACGTTTGTCAAGGGTTACCTGATCAGCTTCGTCCGCCTGCTGTTAGGCATTGACGCCGAGGAAGGTTCCGGACATCTCTCATCGGTCAGTGACTCGTGTAGAGCAAACGCCATCATGTCAGAGATTTAGAAGTACTTTTTTAATGCATTGACTGCTTCTCAACGGACTGGGTAGTCCCTGAAGACTTCTTATTTGCGGCATGTACAACTTACTTTCTCCTGGGCTCCTCTGTGGCCATCATGTGTTGTGGGACTCCAAAATGAGAATGCAATAAATTTAATATATTTCATTATTTATATCAATCTCAGCGAGTATTTAGGGAGGTGTTTTTATAACCAGTCAATGTTGGTTCTCTCTGTCCAGATTCGTGTGAAGCGAGCTACGGTGGAGAAGTTCCCGGAGTACGGAGAGCTGTACGAAGGCTTGTGCTCAGCCACAGGGGAAATCCCCTTTGCCATCTACCGCACTGAGAAGCTGGTTGGAGCCTCACAGAAAGAGGACCATGGTGTGAAACAGGTGTGTGGTTCTGATGTAAGGGTACAAAGGCAGTGTCTTAAATTCCAGATATTAACCAGAAAAGAGAAGTCTCATTTTTTTCGACAATGGAAGTGAGAGATACGGTTTGGTGATTTATTTTGCAAGGTTCAGTTTAGTCAGGCATATCTCATCCATTGATCACTATGATGTAGACCTTGAATATGGGGAGTTATATGAAGCCTATTAGACTGAAACTTGCAATTATTGGGTGGATAGTGAGAATGATGGTGATAAGTGTGATGCATTTACTGAGTTTCCATGCAGTATTCACCAGTGTTGCCATTTTTTTTTATACGAGCAACTTGGCAAATCAGTTACAAAATTGAGAAATGATTCAACAAATATAACATTTTTTTGTAAGCCATCAACGCCACTGTAGGCAAAGCCACCGACTTTGTGTCTTTGGGTTTTACACTTTGCCCTGTGTTCCCCTCTATTGTGTTTTAAAACAAACCGAAAATAGTGACATTTCACTTTGGCTAAATAGGCATTGCTAGGATTTTTAGTCTGCAATGTGATGAACCAGCCATTATATACAGTATTTGTTGGCATCATTCAATTGTTTCTTTTTAAACATAGTGTCAGTTATTCTGTGTTATCCTCAAGCATTTTGCCTAATTGAGTGGTAGTTATATTATTGAACATAATTTAAATTGAAATATTAATTTAAATGTTTTTTAAATGTCTATTTTATCTCTGCTGTTTGTGGTCTGACATAGAAAATTTTTCTATCATCTCTTTCACCTGGACTTCTTCGACGTTTGTGTGTTCTGTGACCCCTAAGAAAAAAAAATCTATTTAAAAAATGTGTGATACTCGACTTAAAAAAAATAATTCTGTTCTGAAAACTGTGTCAATCCAGTCGTCTCATTCTTTTTGTGTTTGCTTCCTTTAGGAGCGGGGGGAGACTGGAGGAAGTGGAGGAGGAGGAGTTCAAGCCACAAGCCGACTGCTCAAGTCCCGATCTACTGCCAGATTCTCCCTCATCAACAAAGGGAACCAATCAGACATCTCCGGTTTGATACGCAACCGCCTTCGTTCTCTAGATCTGGAACAACACGACTACTGTGAGATTATCCTCCTCCGCTATGGCATGGATGTGTGTGTGTGTGTGTGTGTGTTGAGAGATGCTGTATAGTTTTAGTATTATTCATCTCTCCTCTGTATGTGGTCTTGATCTTGTTGATTATTCTAATTAGATTACTTTACCCTGGGCTCCTATCTTACCTCATATGTCATAGAGTCCTTTAAACCAGACAAAAAAAAAACAAAAAAACAAAACCAAAAAAAAACAAAAACAAAATCAAACAAGCCATGCTCTCCCTCGGGACACATGGATGTCTGGTTATTCCTTTTTATACTGAAGCAATTATTTTGCCATGTTTATTGCAGGTGCATTTTAGTATTTTATGGTATGTTAAAGACAGGACGATTTATGGGTTTCCAATGTTACATATTGGCGATTTGTTTGAAACCCAATTGAATTTTTTTAGCTAAGTTTATTATGTGTATTTGAAGAAAGTGATAGTTTTGAATGTGTTGGTGTATGTACGTTAACGAGCCAAAAAAAAACCCAAAAGCTTGAGTCTTCAAACTGTTTGGCTTGAGACAGAGCGGCCTCAAACTCACTACTTCCTCGTTTTATGAGGTTCAATTGTGAAAGGAATATGATGTGAAATCTCAGGCATCGTGAGTTCTCGAGTGCCTCTTTCACAAACTCTGCTATCTTGGTTCTGCCTGTTGTGCCTTTGTCTGTATGTGTATCTGCTTCTGTTTGTGGGAGGTGAGTTATTTTTTTTGCTCTGTAAATCATCTTTATCTGAAAATGTCTCTGGCAGGGTCAAGATTGATCTGCTCTTTATCATCTTACTTAAATACCACCTGTTCACCAACCCTAACTCCCCAATTGCCCATAAGCCGGCATGTTATCATACTTCATGGTTGAACAGGCTCTCTGTTGGCTGCTTGTGTTGTTTCATGCAGAGTCAAACCTACTGATTACTGTTGTAAGAGAGGGTTTTAAGATTCTGGGTCTGTCTGTACCAAAAAGGTGTTTGGCTGTTTTGGTGTTTTGTTTCTCTGAGAGATATAATCATCTGCCCAAAGAAAAGCAAGATGATAGAGTAAGTTCAAGGAGGGAACAGCCCAAACTACTAATTCTATCATCTTACTGGGCTCATGGGATATGAGGCCTTATAAATCTTTAATAAACAAACCACCTATAAACAAACCGTTGAGGAAATGTGTGAAGTCGTATGACTCTTGTGACGGCCCAAATGTGAAAAATGGAGATCTTAAAATGAAAACAAAAGATGCTCAATAAAAAATAATTTCTTTATTTCATATAAAGATTTACAAAACAGCTGCTTTATAGAAAACACTCTGCTGTTGACAAGCAGCTGAATAGGTAGGAAAACAAGTATTTGTGGGACATCTGTGAGCTAAGGTAACTAATCTTTTATTGATTGGATGGGCTGTACAAAGTTTTCAATTAATTGATCTTTAACAGGCGCCGTTCGGAGGAGGCCAAACACCCTGTCCTACGTCATCACCAACCCCTCTCCTAAGAGAAAGCTGAGAGTCGGCGACATTGTGTAAGCGGACGGACGGACGGGACCGGACCGGACCGGGCGGACGGACAAGACAGAAAGACAGACGCTTATATCCTTGTCCCCTCTTTCCACCTGTGTCCCCCTAATATTCTTTCCCCCTGATATCTATGTCACCTGTGTTACCTGTCACCTCGATATCCACGTCACCTGATATCCACGTCACCTGATATCCACGTCACCTGTCTACCTGATATCCACGTCACCTGTGTCACCTGATATCTGTGTTCACTGCTATTCTTGTTGCCTGGATCCCACGAATATCCTAATAAATGACATACATGTTAATTTATACTTTGCTTTTGAAATGCTTTTGACATAAAAGTTAAATTCCACTGTACTATTGATATACATGTTAAATTCTAATGTACCGTTTTTATAAATGTTCAGTTCCACTGTACCAGTGATATAAATGTTAAATTCTACTGTACCATTGACAAGTTTTAACTTCTCCCTTCTCTGCACCACCAGCTACGTGCTACAGCCGTCGTCTATGTACGCCAAACCCAGCAAGCACAAGCTGTATCTATCCCACAAGGCCCACAGCTACTCGGGCCACAGCTACAGAGACAGCCTCCCCCTTTCACCCCTGCAGGAACAAAGCCCTAGCTCCACCACCACCTCAACCCCTTCCACCCACCTACAGCTTCCCATGGCAGAAGAACACCGCATTGGCCGGTTCAACCTCAGACGGTTCATCTCGGAGAGGCACCCACCTCATAACGAATCCCCCACACCCACCAGTTTCCATTTTGGTGGAGGCGAGTGATTAACAAAGTATGGACGATTGGAAGGATAGGAGAGAG
Source organism: Melibe viridis (assembly GCA_039654465.1). Classification (NCBI taxonomy): domain Eukaryota; kingdom Metazoa; phylum Mollusca; class Gastropoda; order Nudibranchia; family Dendronotidae; genus Melibe; species Melibe viridis. The sequence goes on along the minus strand of JBCIKM010236963.1, from coordinate 2,995 downwards.
CTTAATTGCCCTTCTAAGTGGTGAGAGGAGGGTACAGATATTTATGAAAAGTGGTTTTGGAGGGGGAAAAAGACAAAAAGAGAAGGGGGGGGGGGACAGTTCAATTTTATTGGGTGGGAGACAGGAAGTAAACAAATTTTGAGTAGGGGAGTAAATTATTTAGAAATACAGATAAACAGAATTATGGGTAACATATGAACATTATGTACAAACTGCTTTCATGAAAATATACTCATTTTTAAATTATCTTTTTTTTATGTCAGAGAATCTCAAGAATAGACTATTAGCACCATGGACTGGAGGGCAAAAAGTCTCCGGTTTTGTTTTATAAAAAAGCATCAAATCTAAATTACGTATCGTCAAAAGAGCCAGCCTGCCGATTGCATGTGTTGCGTTTTAAACATTAAAAGTTATATTTAACAATTGTTTGTTTTTGTTGTTGTTGACTAGTTAATAGGGGTGTTTTCACCTGAGGGGCGGCTGCGTGGCAAAAATAACAGCCACTTTCTAGTTTTAAATAATAGGACGTTGATACTCAGGAGGACAATTCATATTAAGACAACTCCCGGATCGCCTATATCGTACTGACCGGATTGTTACTATCCAGGGATTGGAGAGGATGTCATGTTGTGTGCCTTGCTTATAGACTGTCATTTTTGGCTTGACCCTTTTCCCCATGAGCTTTGTTCGTTCCAAACAATTCATCTTTATTTTTTTAACTGCCATTGTCTTGTGGATAAAACCGACCAACACACATCCTATTCCAACCAATCCAGCACATTCTCAACACACAGCGGCCTGTCAGTTGTCAGTCTGTCAGTTCCCGCTCCCCCCTCCCACCCCACCGAAACAACCACTCATTCTCCATGTGTACATTACACATTCACATACATATCACCTCCGCCACACAACCTGTCAAGAATGATATATTTAAAGACTAACTTTTAATTCTTTACACATTCATTCCTTACCATTAGGACCAAATACTGTTGTGTTATTATTGGATTTTCTTATTTCATGATGAAAGATTAAATTTTTAAATATTTTGAAATACCTTTATCCATTCTTTAAAAAATTTAAAAAAATTATAATTATTCATTACAATTACAAAGCTTTTTTTTGGGGAGGGGGGGGGGGGATTCTTTTTCTTTTTTTGTGTTTTTTGGGCTTTATTTGTTCTAAATTTTTTTTAACCGAGTTGATGTAACACTTTGTGGAGAAGCTGGGAAATTAAAGTAGCATCAAAAGTCCATTTAAATTTATAGAGACACGGGACAGACTTAAAGCTTTGTTTCCACCACAAATGTACCAAAGTACCTGGGTGGGTACCTTTGTAACTCTTATTTTCCTTGCACCCTGAATCTCAGGAGATGAGTGTTACATAATCACATCACTGAAATAGTATGTGATGCAGTCACAATCAATCATTCTACGCTTGCATTGCGACTTAAACCTGTTGATTAATTTATTTATTTTCAAATACGTTTGAGTTCATTCAAGTTTTTTTATTTGTTGGTTTTTGGGGTTTTTTTTTTACATATTATTTATTATCAGTTTTTCCTTCCAGTTGGGGCATGCCATCTTATTTTAAAACCTTTGTTCTTCTGCTTTGGTGGTTGTTGTAGCTGAGGTATCATGCATACAGTTTTAATGTTTCATTCCGCTTCATGGCCATTGTGATTGCAATGCGCTGATTTCCTGACACTACATCTCCCAGGCATTCGATCCAACGGGTTTTTGTATTGACACGGGAAGCTGGGTACTCTTGAAGTACAGAGACACGAGTTGTCAACATTGAGCCACAGACTGCTTTTACATTATTCACCACTAATGATGAATAGGTGTTATTTGTATTACTTTTCTTTTCTTATTCTGTATGGTCTGCCTTTGAAACGTCTCCACTCCCCCCTACCCCCCCTCCATCAACCCATCAGATTGAATATTTGTTCATTATTATTATAATTTGAAGATATTAAATGACAGGGCATCGACAAAGTCCTAATTATCCACAAATAAAGCTACCTTTGTTGATTTGTTTTAACACTGACTCCTGCATTTGTTTCCTTTGGTGATAGATAGATCTATTGGTGTTTCAGGTTTTTTTTGTTATTATTTTAGTGTAAATCATCTATCTGCTGTTTATAGTTTGATCTGTTCCCTGTTTGAACTAATTCTTTCATATTACTTTCCTCTGAGTTCCTCTATGACCCTCATGTGTCTTGGGCCTTAAAACTACAAACAAATAAACATTTCTTTATTACAGGGTCCAAAGTGTTGATTGCATGTTCTGCCAAGTAAGAATATTTTTATTTCGCGTCAAAATCCATAGGGAGTGTTCTAAACTACTCATAATGACGTATTCACCAATCACCAATCAGCTATGGGTGATGATGACGTCATTATCGGTGCGCAGTGACGTAACGCTGCTGGCAATGAAGACTGACACGCTAAGCACTGGCTACCCGTTCAATATGTGTAAACCTTATGGCAACACGGCAGAGAGATGATTTACAATGACAAATATCTCTACTAATTAAAAAAAAATCAGGTAACTTGTGACCCTGAATTTATGTACCTACCAAAAGGCATTAACGCTGGGTTAAAATTGTAAATAAGTAATGGCGGGGAGCAGAAAGCTTAAATCAAATTGTGAAAAAATATTTGTATGAATAGGGTGTCATGGGGAGGAGGAAATGAAAGGTGGATGTCGCACCTTCCCTACAAATCAGCTACATAAAACTGCGTGGAAAAAAGGGCTACTTGGTAGAAACAGAGTGGTGGATGTCGCACCTTCCCTACAAATCAGCTACATAAAACTGCGTGGAAAAAAGGGCTACTTGGTAGAAACAGAGTGGTGGATGTCGCACCTTCCCTACAAATCAGCTACATAAAACTGCGTGGAAAAAAGGGCTACTTGGTAGAAACAGAGTGGTGGATGTCGCACCTTCCCTACAAATCAGCTACATAAAACTGCGTGGAAAAAAGGGCTACTTGG
>JBCIKM010236852.1:0-12320 GCA_039654465.1 Melibe viridis | reverse complement strand
GAAAGAAAGAGAGAGAGAGAGAGAGAGAGAGAGAGAGAGAGGGGGAGGGAGGGAGAGAGAGAGAAAGAGAGAGAGAGAGAGAGAGAGAGAGAGAGAGAGAGAGAGAGAGAGAGTACAATATCTAGAGGGTGGACATCAGTTCAAGTTTACCTCCGTCTCAGTCAGTCGACATGCTAACGATGAAACACAGGATAGCGAGAAAGCTGTAACACGGGTTTTAACTTCCTGATAGGAAGTCTGAGTGTACCAGTTTGCCTTTTTGATCGGGAAGCTTTGCAAGGCGGCATGAATCCCAGAAAAGCTTTGTTAGCTTTTATGGGGCATGAATACCTAAGAACAGCCTGATTTGACAGCAAAGGTTTTCCAAGGTTTGTTATTGTCAGAAGAATTGTTGTAGTATGATCACAGAACTCTAAGATAGAAATACGTGAGTATGATACTAAATGAATAAGTTTATAGTTTTCACCTGTACAGTAAAAGAGCTTCGATTTTGTGTCTCCGTGGGACACTCGCTTCGCGGTGAGAGCACAGACATAATGACATACCATATTACCCATGGTGAAGAACTGACTGCTGAACTAATGAGCTCGAAAGTTAGGTCTATGGGTTTGCACATAATTAAGCGTAATCCCTTATTGAAGACAAATAAAGAAAAAAAAATCATCGGGGAATTTGGAAGAAAATGAGACCACCGTGATCGGTACGCAAGATGGTGGTATCCAGTACCCGATAATGGGTCCTCCCTCAGCAGACTACTGAGAACCGCCAAGCTTAAGGAAACCCATACATCTGTTCAAAACATTTCTCGATGACCAAGAACTATGATATCGATAGGTAGGTAGCCTGCATCGATGCTTTGTTACAATACCATGCACCAGCTCTCTATGTATATTTAAAGCGTTATGGACTCGGTCTATTTTTTTTCTCCTTTTCAAACAAAATGCCCAAAATGCATAGCGGCCAACTTTTCAGAAAGCAGAAATCAAACACCCAGAACTGTCTCGGTCACTTTGATAAAAAAAAAAAAATCCCCTCAGTGAGCCGTTCAAGTTAAGAAGTTGTCACTCCCCTCCCCAATCCCTCTCTCTCTCTCTACAATCTGCAAGCTTAATGTTTATCTATCCACTGCTTATTGTGCAACAATGAGGAAGTTGGTAGCAATCATTTTCCCCAACTCCCCCCCTCCCCCCCCACCAAAAGAAGAAAAAGAAAAAAAAAGAAAAAAGAAAATTTAAAAATAAAACCTAAAAAAAAAAAAATAGATAAAACAAAAAATTGCAGAATAGCACAATCCTCAGCCAACTTCCAACGAAGATGGAGGACAATTCTGGGTAATGACGAATAGACTGCACAGTTGCCAGACGCACGCGTCCGATTTGTTATTCCGAATGCCAAAGACAGAGAAGCCTCTCTCTGTCCACATTGCCATATGGAAATCCACACGGGAGACCGCTTAGTCCTAGAGTGTGTGGTGACAAGGCTCACAGGTGGATATGGAATGATTCATAATTTCACCCAGCCCTACAAAGACTGGCTGGACACAAATGGGATCCAGGTGAGACAAGACAGGGTAGGGTGTCCGTCCCCGATTAGTCTCTTGAGTCAAACGAGGTAGGCAGGTAGGTAGGTAGGTAGGTAGGTAACAGAACAACTCACCCCCCCCCCCCCCCAAAAAAAAAAGGAGGGGGGAGGAACAAAACAAAGAAAGAAATCCACAAAAACTTAAAATCTCACAGGTATTTAAATCAATCATACTCATACCACTACCAAAGGAGAGCACAAGAGAGATTGACATCGGTAAAAAGCCTACTTACGTCTCAGTCCACACACTAATGATGAAACACACGATAACAAGAAAACTGTGAGTATGACTGGTTTGTAATTGCCGATTGTAAGTCTGTGTGTAACATTTCACCATTTAGATCATGAACCTTTGCGACATGCGGCACCAAATACCTAAGAACAGACTGATTTGACAGCACAGACTGTGGGCCACCGGGACCCCCCTTCCCCCCTGGGGAATTTACAAGACCTATTTATGGGGGTAGCTGGATGCCTGAAGAGTAGGGATTCCACTGGTTTACCTAATTGTAAGTGTTGTCCTTACTGAGTCATCACCCTTTGAACGTCATTGAGTGCAAATTGTAAGAAATTCAATATTTTTTTGGATTTTGACTGCATAAAAGCAATTGAGTGCTTTCTACCTTAAGAAAGTAATGTATATATGATAAGCACAAAACATGTTATTTTTTACCCTTGAAGAAGTTATTTTGGTAGTTTAAGAAGCAGAATCCTTTAAAAAACATAATCAAAAAGCTGATACATTGATGTATTAAGTATCAATATTTAACTTTTGACTACTTGACTTTTAATAAGAAAAACAGCAGTACCCATGGATAATGTATCTTGTTCAACACAACAGATGTCAACCAAGATTTCATTATTGCTTTTCTCGCCTGAGTTATCCCCCTATTTGTGGCCATACTATTTTCATGCCAAATCATGTGCTTGTTATTTCCAGCTGTATACATCATTTTTCTATTTGCTTGGTGACAACCACAGACACAGTGAATCTGAGATAATGTTGTTCAGGACAGAAATTCTGACTTTATTTTATTACTCTAAGTTGTTTGCCAAAAATCAAGGGTTGCTATGACTGAGTTATTGTCCTTGAAATATCATTTGGCTTAAGTCAAAACAACCTTATAAAATCATAAAGATACATGAAGAAATGTTATAAGTGTGACATAAACTATCTTCCCTATAGAAAAAAGGTATCATTCTTCTATTTGTACAAATGTGTATTGTCGCTGAACTTGTATACATTGTGAAGATTATGTATTAACTGACATCTTAAAAATAGAGATTATTCTTTACATGAAAAATCAAAACGAATGATTAAAATGATTAAAATGACGACATCATGATGCCATGTTTGACATCAAGTAATTTGTAGTTGTGATATTGATGCTTATTCATGTCCAGAGTTATCTCTACTTTCTAGATGAAGTTGATACATTAACTTCAAAATGCATGTAAGTTTGGCTACTGTACACATTTGCAAACATAGACTGATACCTTTTCTCTATTAAGACATTTTCTGTCACCCAAGTATTCTTTTTACATGCTTTCTTGTGATCTTGTAAAGTTGTTTTGTTTCATGGACGACCATAATATTAGACAAACAAATTACAATGATAAATATAATCAGAATTACTGTCTTTAATAACAAAAAATTGGATTAACTGTATTTGTTTAGGTAACCAAGTGAATAAACAAACCATTGGCATACACAAGAATAACAAGCATATGCATATTTGTTAGCATGAAAACAAAATGTCCGCCAGTGGACAATGGAAAAAAACATAAAGTTAAGTCTAGGTTGACATCTGAAGTCTTAAAAAAGACGAAAAAAATAGGTCTCATAAATTCCCCACTGAAGTGGGGAAGTGTTTACCCCTCCCCACACTCTATCCCTAATTACAGCGGAATCGCCTTTGAAAGTTTGTTTTTCCCTATATATTCCTATTATTTTTTTTCAATTTCTTTAATTTGTAAGCATTAATTTTACCTTTTTGACAGCCTGAGCAATTGATATATGATTGTCTGCTCAAATAGTTTATTTTGTGAAAATGCATCTTACGACCTTCTAGGGGCCATAACTCCTCAATGTGTGAATATTTTTGCGCAATTTTTCTCCTCATATAGCCCATATCACGTACTTTCATGAGATATAAGTGGCAAAAGCGTCCTATTGAAAGGAGTTTGACCCACAAAACATTATGGTCTAATTTCATAGGAGCGATAATATTACTGAGAAATCGCCTTTAAATATTTTAATTTTTTTTCACTATATGTTTCAATTGATTTTTTCCGGGTTTCTTTAATTTTCAACTCATTCCATACGGTTAGCCGCACACTGCATCAATGATTTTTCGGTAGCGTACGGTTAGCCACTGAGTTCGTCACCACGATAATTGGTGTATTACTAGTATTCCTAGTTTTCGGTTCACCTGAATAATAAAATACGCTCCTTCCTAAAAGAGTCCATCTTCCTTTCTTGGCAAAATAATGTGAGTTGGAAAGTTTTTCTGTGTTCAGTAATTCATTTTGTTGGGGTATCGGCTTGTTGCAAAGTGGAAACCCACGATCAGCTGATTTCAATGGCTTCTCTTGACTTCAAAAGAGGCAAGTCATAGAGTTCATGTGACGAAGAGTTTGAACAAAGTTTGTTATTTGACAACAGTGATCTAGACTATGAACCACCTGCTCAGGACAGCGACGATGATTTCAATCCGCCACAAGCAAAGAAGACAAGAGGTGGTACATGTAGTCTAAGTAGGGTTAAGGGAAGAGGAAAAAGGACAGTAGCAATGTCTAGACAAACAAGCAGTACTAACGATAATCCACCTGTTGACTCAATTTCAACTAGGCCTGTGCCTGTAGACAAATGGACTGAATGTACAGAGGGCAAAACTATGAACAGTTTCAGATTTCATCCTCTAGGCAATCGTACACCTGGCATATCCCCTGAAACAGGATTGTATGATGAATCTACTGTTTTTTAATCCTTTAGTGTATTGTTTGATGAAGAAGTGATGGCTTACCTTGCAGATGCAATCAATGATTATGCAAGGCAAAAAAAGGGTGTATGTAAACCCGCCTGCTCGGAAACGTTCAGTATATGGAAGATGGTCAGATGGAAAGCCGGAGGAAATAAAGAAATTACTGGCTATTCTGATCTTCATGGGTTTGAATAAAAGGCCAACTGTGGCAGATTACTGGACCATGTCTGCTGAGCTCTACTGTCCTTGGATCCACCACATCATGAATAGCGAACGATTCCAAGACATTTTTCACACTATGCAACATTGCAGCACCACAGACGCTAATGGCAAAGACAAGATCGAGCCATTCATAAACCTCATCCTGAGCAAGTTTCGTGCTGCCTTCTTCAACCCATACGAGGAGCTGAGTATAGACGAGATTGTTATCGGCTACCGAGGGAGATGGCAATTCAAGCAGTACAATGCCTTGAAACTGAGTAAATATATAAAAAGTCGGTTTGGTTGGCTCTGCAGCAACGGGCTACATCATTGACATTCTTTCCTACTTTGGTGCAGGCACGTCTTGCAATCCAGACGCAGATGAAGACGGGGGTCATGCAGTCAAGGTCTTTGACACGTTACTACAGCATGTGGGGACTGGACATAAAGTTTTCGCTGACTGTTTTTACATGACACGCAAACTCGATCTTCTTCTGCAAGAAACAGTACTACACTGGGACTGTCAACGTTAACCGTGTGGGCTTCCCGCCTCAGGTGAAAACTCTGAAGCTCCCACACCGTGAAATGAAATGGTATGGTAATGAGGATCAAACCCTTATTTTTGTTGCCTTCCGCGATAAAAAAGGCGAAAAAAAAATGTCATCATGGTGTCATCAGATGCCGAGGTGGACACAACACGAGTGAAAGATGTAATGATGCCAACAATGATCCACACGTACCATATGCACATGAATGGATGTGACAAAGTCGATCAGAATGTGGCCTACTACTGCGTTCATGATCGCAAAACGGTGAAATGGTGGCGAAAGATTTTCTTTTGGCTGCTTGAAATTGTTCAAGTAAATTCATATATCTTGTTTTGTCTTACCCACCCACCCTCAATGGAACAAAAAAGGCAGACCCAAACAGTTCCAACAGGTGCTAATTAGGCAGTTGACAGAAGATGTTGCAGCTGACTTGTCGAGGCAATCAGGAATACAACCTGAGACAGGAATATTGGAGCGAACCCAAGGGAAAAGGCACATTATTGACTTTGACCCTCAGGACTGCAAGTGTCAATATTGTGCAGCTCGTGTCGGCAAACGGGTTTGAACCCATTACTTCTGCACAGGATGTGAGAACAAGCCTGCTCTGCTTCCTAAGGAGTGTTTCAAAGCATTCCACTCCAAGTAATGAACGAACAACAACCAAAAAAAATCCTTGTACATAGTTTATTTGCCTCTGTTCTATATTTTGATATTTTTTTGTGTGAAAATCTTGGGCTTACCCCCCAATGTGTCATAAGCCATAATATGATTATCTCTGTGTCAATTTATCTGAAATTCATATGGACTACTCCTGAAGCCTATTGCATTACTCATGATGAAAATCATTACATTTGGATTATCCCCTGCTGAGTTGTAAACCGGTGAGTGAGAAAATAACCATAACTTTTTCTTTTCTTTTGGTCGGTCTCTCTACTTTCAACTTGAATATTTTCTTCTACAGCCAAATGTATGACCTATCTCTTTAATTTTTCTTATTCCCCATTGCATAGGCTTTTTTAAAAAATGGTACATAACATGATATGTAGAAAATCATCAACAAGTGTATGTAAGACAAAAAAAATGTAAACATACGCGTGTTCTGATTTCGGGAATAAAACGGCCTCCGTTGCGTTGGTAAAATCTCTCCGTATGGAATGAGTTAAGTATAAATATTATGTTTTGACAAACTTTGTGGTTATTATAGGATTGTCTGTATAATGTTGGGCATTTTAAGCCTAAATACCATTTTTTGTGAAAATGTACCCAATGACCTTCAATGTGCCATAACTCAGTGATTGCAACCACGGAAGTAGAAAATTGAAAGAGTTATCTTTCGTTCCTTATCTACCCCATGGAGTAACGTTCATTCGAACCTTCGACAGGCTCTTTGACATTCTAAATTCAAGGCAACCACTTACAAAAGGATTTAAAGCACCCTTGAAGTTACAAAACGTGATGCAATGGGGACCTTTCCTGTCAGAGGCAGAAACATACATCTCTGGTCTTCAAGATCAGGCAGGCAGACCACTTGTGCAGTCACGGCGGAAGACAGCGTTTGTTGGCTTTTTGGCATGCATTAAAAGTGTCAAGGGTCTTTATGAAATCTAAGTAGCATGCAAAACTGCCCCCTTGAAATATTTGCTCACCTACAAGATGAGCCAGGACCATCTTGAGCTTTTCTTTTGTTCAATTCGGGCTGCAGGCAGACCCAACAACAATCCCACGTCCCAGCAGTTTTCAACAATCCCACGTCCCAGCAGTTTTCAGCAATCCCACGTCCCAGCAGTTTTCAACAATCCCACGTCCCAGCAGTTTTCAACAATCCCACGTCCCAGCAGTTTTCAACAATCCCACGTCCCAGCAGTTTTCAACAGCATACAAACGTCTCTTGATGCACAAAAACATAAAAGCCACTGGAGGAAATTGCACACGACCAGACTCCACTTGCATACTTGAAGCACAACCTTCTGCCAGCATTGACAACAGCAGTTCTACAGTCTCTAAGGTCACCCGTGCCAGGAAGTATGATTTGACCATTCGGTGCCATGATGACATAGCTACTTTCTCAGATCATGACATTCAGCAAGCAACAGTCATCACCACCTGCTCCAGTGAGTATACCTTTGCTGTAGTGTCTTACACTGCTGGATGTGTATGCCGGATGGTACAAAAACAGATCTCTTGCGAAAGATGTTGCGGGGCTTTGTGTGATGGAGACAGCCATACACACCTGTTCATCCAGTTGAAAGACAAAGGTGGTCTTTTGAAGCCTTCACTCGATGTTGCTATTTGTACAGAAACTGATCGCAACATCAAGAAGATTTTAAACAGCACAAACCACATACACTACCCCAAGGCCCAGGAATTCCGTCAGTGATTGCAACAGCAGTTCTTGCACAGCTTCACGGAAATGTATTTGCTACTCTCAGTGACCATGACTTAGACACAGCCTTGGAAGAAAATCACATTTTCAGGCTCATCAAGACAGTTTAGCTCTGCTACACAAAAGCTGTTTTTCACCATCTTGCAAAAGAAAAAACAGACGTGGAGACAGGGATCCAATTTAGGAAGCAGATATCCAAACTGATATTGTTCAAGCACCAGTAAATCACTTGTCAGGCCCAGGTTAGAGTATGCCAGCACGTATTGGGATCCACATCTCAAAAGCACCATCCACCAGCTAGAGATGGTTCAAAGAAGGGCTGCAAGATTTGTAAAAAACGATGACAGTAAAACTACATTGGTGACAAAATTCTTGAAAGATTTGGAATGGGAGTTGGAAGACAGAAGACGATATGCGAGGCTCAGCCCTCTAGACAAGATCCACAACAAAAGCTCGAAGGTTGAGCCGAAATGCAGTTAAAACAACTCCAGCGGCAGAGCAGACACTCAAACATCTCGGCTTTTCACATCCCATCTTACACCACCACCAGAAAGGAATCTTTTTATCCAAGGACAATCTGAGATTGGAATTGTCTTACAAATGAAACAGTGTCAGCCACAACATCTCGACCATCAAGACCATGCTGGGTCACGTGGAATCATCAACTCCTTGATGGCATCCACGAAAACTGAAGAAGAAGGATTTTCTGCTGTGCTTGGAAAAACATTTATAATTCTGCATATATGTAATCGCTCTTTATATCATGATTACTTGTGCCAATTTCAATTACTGTCACAGCAACTTGCATCATTTTGCGTCATTTAGATACCTGATACGTAGGTCATTTCACTATCTAAATGGACTGAGTAGTTTGTACACAAAGGGCAGTAGGAACATCTGGGTGAGCGATCTCAATGGTTGGTCATTTGATGGCGCCTCCAATCCAGGGATAGATTCATACATTTTAATTGAGATGGTATGCTAGGATCTTGATGTAAACCATCTCTGTGGTGTCACAGGGATGAATTTTTTTTTCAATTGTAAATCATCCCTTTTTTACTCTTTGTCCTGTCTTGTGATTGTTGGATCTATCACTTTCTTTACTCATAAGGTGCTACTTTTCCCCATGGCATTTATTCCTATCAGTCTTACTTTTTCCCATGGCATTTATTCCTATCAGTCTTACTTTTTCCCATAGCACGGTTATACCTTTTTTGGGGGTTCAAAAGTGATGTTAAAACCCCTAACAAACAAACAAACAAAAACACACACCGTAGTGATAGAGATCGATAGAGAGAGAGAGAGAAGGGGAGAATAGAAAGATAGAGAGAGATAGTCGCACAGATGCACAGAAAGAAAAGGTGCGGGGGGGGGAATAGGTGAGGGACAGAATGGTATCTATTATAGTAGGTACACTGAATATTTTAAAGTCTATTGGTAAAAGCGATGTATGACAGGAAGTAAGCACGCACGCGCACACACACACACACAGACACAGACACAGACACACACACACACAGTGCTCGTCACATACGGTCTATTGGTAAAAGCGATGTGTGACAGGACGTAAGCGCACGCACACACACACACACACACACAGTACTCATCACACACACACGTGTAGGCCTACACATACACAAACACAATGGCATTACAGATATTAATGTATTGGGCTGCAATTTGCATTATAGTATCCTTTGTGTTATCATGGCAAATCTGGGCTGTGGGGGTAGATATCCAGGAACTGTAACTTTCTACCCGTTGCAGTCTATTAATACCTATGTCTGTGATGGCAACACTTAAAAAATTGGCAAACGTGGAATCCAACTCTCAAGGCATCCAACTTACCAGGAAAATAGGTCTCACGACTGCCCCATGGTCTAGCATATTATAGCGTTTGTTATGAGTCTGTTTGTTATTGTTGTATGATAGTAAATAAATATGTTTACAAATTTTCACCTGTACAAGAACTCTGATTTTGTCTCTGTGGGACACTCGCTTAAAGGCGAGAGCACGGACACATGACGCACTGCGAAGAACTGACAGCTGAACTAATGAGCTTGCAAGTTAGGTTTACAGGTTTGCACATTAGCAGAGAAAGACAAAAATCGTAAGGAATTCTGAAGACAAATGGGACTGATGTAATCTGTAGGCAAAATGGTATTCAGTACCCGATAAGAGATCCTTTGATAACTGCCCAGCAAACTCTCAATTTTACGTTACGGAAACTCACACACTTGTTCAAAACATTTCTCAATACCCAACAACTATGAAGTCGATTAATAGCCTGCACTGGTGCATCGGTACGATATTGTGCACTGGCTCTCTCTGTATTCAAAGCAATTTCCAGACACAGTCTAATTTAAAAAAAAAAAAAAACAAATTTAAATTTTCATCTGACAAAGTGCCCAATGGGTCAAATCATAACTGTTACGATTTTATTGTTGTTGCAGTTGGCCGCTATGCATATGATTGGTCAGACATTTAAGATTGATGCAGGCTCTGAGTCGGGTTAGTTGGCAAGTGATTTTCATTGAAAACAAAGCCCAACCCGCCCAACCTTCCATACCCTCGTAATCAGCAGTTAAAGGATGGTCTGAAAATGAGCACGTAGCGTGGGATTGCACTACTCCCGCTGTTAAAGGATAGCTATTTTTGGGGGGTCTCACTACTCCCGCATCACAGGGGTTAAAATTATGTATTAAACTTTTATTTTATCAAATGACAACAGATGTAAACCAAGTTTGAAAATGCCAGAAAAGGACAATAAAGATTTATCAATTATCTTGTCCAGCTTTTTTCATTTTGTGGAGCAAAGAGTTTGTTCCAAATTTGTCTGTACCTGGATTTAAAAACACTAACTTCATTTAATCTTAAATGGATTGCACTTTACTTAGCTGACTGACTGGAGAAAAAGAGAAATCATTTCAGTGATTACCTCAAGGTCAATGCAGATATAACGCTTAATAATACCAGTAAATTTCAAAATTCTTTATATCAGTTATGCTGTCCCTTTGATGGTTACACGATTCTACACCTCATCTGTTTCCCCATGAATTTGGCACTTCTCAGGGGTTGACAGGCAATTGAATGACACAGTACCCTTTAAACAGTAGGACCCAAACACAGTTGAAAGTAATATTTTGTGAGAAATATTCCTCTATGAAAGCGTTTAATAACTGAGATTTCAAGCAAATATATAAATACTTATGACAAACTCATGGGATGCTATCATAAGTATGCAACAAGAATTCACAGCTCTCTTCCTGCCTGCAAGGTAGCTGACTGCTTTGATAAATACACAAAAATTGTCACCAGACAGAGGCTTTCACAACCCTCAACACCGTGGCCTCCCTGATATAAATGCTTCCTAAATATTTTCAGCAATCCTACTGCCTGCTGAAGGCAGGATGCAGGTAGGGGAGGTCACTACTGCCCGGGATCCTTCCTGCACCTTGATGAGACGGACAGACAGACAATGTTTCACAGCCATTCATCTGTCCACCATGGTTTTCAGTAGAATACGGTACTTGTCCCCACTTTCGTCTGTGCAAAGAAAATAATAATAAAGTGCCTGGTCAGACCCAATGCAGTCAAAATATGTTTCATCATTTATAAAGTTAAAAACCATATTCAATCAAAGAGCATTGGACCAGCAATCCAAAGGTCCATGGTTTGAGTCCAGGTCAAACGGCAAACGTTTTTGAGAATTTCTCTCTCGAAGGCTTTGTCTTGTCCTTTCTTATCATTTAATTACAACAGCTATTATTGACTGAACTGTAATAAAAAAATCACCGTTTGCAGAGTGCTTTCGCTCCATCAACGTGTATCTCAGATCTGTTCACTTTTTAAAATGTACAGCATTATGAGATCAGGGAGGCTTATTGAATTGATTGTTTAAAAAATAACAAAATTACCAAAAATAAACATAGCCTGACACAGAAGTGAGGAAAAAAAGGAACGCAAGACGGGACAGATATCATACAGGTGAGAAAAAGAACTTGGAAAATCCTGGAAAAAACGTAGATTTGGCAAGGCTATAAGAGCCATCTGATATGGTGGGATTATGAAGACATTAGGTCTACATGAGTTGGTGACTGTACCATATCCTTAAAGGACTATTCCTATACAGGAATTATTTCAAGACTCCTCTACTGCCCCGGATGTAAGCTCCGTTAAAGTTAAAGCCACGGAAAGCCGGATCATAAAAATTTGAAGTGATAGAAATCCGCCCTGGTCTAATTTTTCTAGATTTTTCTTCTCCGGATTTTTTTCTTCTTTTTTTTTCGAGCTGGTTAAAAAACCTGGAGGTTCCGGTAAAACAAACTCAAGTAGGTTCCATCCCTGAAAGAGGGAACAGATCAAACCACAAACAGCAGAGAGATGATTTACACTAAAAAATAAACGTCATCTCTCAAAACACATATTGACACAGCAGAGATATGATTTAGATGACAAAAAAAATAACCTCTCCTTACAAAAATAAGCAATGGCCATCACATATAACAGCATTATGATACAGAAAGACCCAAGATATTTAAACCCTCTTTGTGTACAAAAGTACTCAGTACGTTTGACTTGTGACCCTGCAGTCATGTACCAAAAGGCATGAAATAAGGGATG
>JBCIKM010236743.1:0-12320 GCA_039654465.1 Melibe viridis | reverse complement strand
GAGAGAGGGGGGGGGGGAGAGAGAGAGAGATAGGGAGGGAGAGAGGGAGAGAGAGAGAGGGAGAGATAGGGAGAGAGAGAGAGAGAGGGAGAGAGAGAGAGAGAGAGAGAGAGAGGGAGAGATAGGGAGAGAGAGATATATATATATATATATATCACATGAGAAGTCCACTTTCGAAATGTACTCAGCCAGCTTTTATTTTATTTCTTTTTTTTTTAAATTAAGTTATCCCTATTCTGCAATGTTTGAATCAAAATCTCTAAAATGAGAAAATTTCTTGGTTATCAAATTATGCTGTAAATGATATTCTTACAGGCAAAATTAATATTTCTTCATAATCCTATAAAATGAACAGGGCTCTAAATGGAGTGTGACAAAAAAGGCTGAAAGTTAGAACCTTAGCTTATTCTCCTATCATTCCCTATACCCCTCTCCGACACACACATAGACACAAACAGATAAACATCTCTTCATTAAAGAAAAAAACTTTTGAAGTATTCACAAATAAGTCATAAAACATTCAGGAGACTTAGCTGTTTAATGTTTCAAACAAAGTCCTTCCATTCTCCTACGGTAGTTTGAAAAGAAGCATGCTTCCCCAGCTTTTTTCAAGAGGATTCGTAGTAATGGTTGTCAGCAACATTCATCTACCTCAATTTAATGAGTGATTACTTTCATTTCTTTTTTTACTGACAAGAACGGAAATAAAAGTTTTAAAAAGTATGATAAATGTTTCTCTGAAGGACAGAGAACCTCCATCAAGCTTCAAGTATTGTTTCCATTTGCCTTTCCTTGTTAATGGTGACTTCGGCAAGTTATTTTCAGTAAACTTCATCCTAATAGACTATCGTTTTTTTGTCGGTATATCTCCAGTTGTTTTCAGATTGAATCGGAAAAGTCAGACATTCAGGTTTCTGAGACCAAGTTCTGACCCCAGCACAGCATTCAAAAAATGTAAGAATTTTATCACCATGCAAATTGCTAAATTCATAACAGTTTACAGAAGCTGTGCGCAGGGCTTTGTGAGGTGGGAGGTTGTTGCATGGCGTGTTGGCAATGCCACAGGGTGAGAGGTGAAATAAGAGAGAGTTGGTACAATACTGACCTAAACAATTAATAGGTACACAGTATGGTATTTTACAGTGCCCATGGTTGTTAACTGATGGTGCAAAGCCGGGCGCACAAAAAGAAAAAAGAAAAATCAACAATATCTTTTCTTTTCTTTTTAAAAACACAAACATTTCTTTCCCATAGATTTCAAAAGTCGGAACTCCAACTAAGTCGGAATTAATATTTTTTCATAAATTCACAAAGTGAATATTTCTTCATAAATCTACAAATGGAATATTTCTTCATTAATCTAAAAAAATAAATATTTCTTTATCATACATCCACGTAAGGTCAATTACAAATTTTGTGGGGTTCTTTTTCCCTTTCAACTGGCCATTTTTGATGTAGCACATTCTATAAAATAAAAAGAAAAGGAGACTCCTCACACACACACAGAGGAGACATTAAGACCTACCTATCCACAATGACCAGGGAGAATTGAGAACGAGACATGTTCATCTTGGCCTTAGTAGTCCACACAGCCTCCGTCTGGTCAAAGACAAAGACACTGTTTGACACCCCCTCAGTGGTGATGGAACCCCGGTAGTTGATCTTGCGGATGGCACCCCCGGCCAAGTAGATTTGGTTGTCCCCTGTCGCAGCCACACCTTAGAAATATGAGGAAAAAATTAATCAAATTAAATTGAATCCACAATCAACTGGCATGTTAACTCAGCCTGTAAGCATGGGTCAAATCCTGTAGCCACTACTCTGAGGTCTTGAATAAAAGATCCTCCCTGCTTTTTTTCCCCGGAAAATGTACCCACATCAGGTCCTTATTCACACAGAGCAGCTTCAAAGCACTTCCAACTAAAATATCCATGATGAACAATGAACATGAAATGTACTACAATGGTAACGTTAGCTTCTAAGGCACATGAACATGGAACTGAAAACAATAAGGGGGACTACTGAGCTTTACATCCATCTCCAATAGAGTTAAGTCAATGGGTGACCAAGTGTGGCAGAAGGGGTTGTACAAGTAGATAGGTGACTCCCCCCCCCCTCCCCTCCCTCACTGACAAACCTGGAGTGTAGAGGCTGAGGGGCAATTTGCATATGTTGATGACCTCGCCTGTCTTGGGCAACAGCATCTCCATACAGTTGTACTTCTTGAGGACGTCCTCTGTGTAAGGATTGGCAATAATCATGACCCCACGTTCGTAGACCATCCCACGCCGTGGCATCAGTTTGATGTCCATCTCCTGCTGCCGATTCTGAAAAAGGAAAAATTATTATGGCACATGTATAAAATCCCCTTTACTGTTATCAACTCTTTATTTGGTTTGTACAGGTTATGAATTATATTCTTTTCATTCCATTATCAGTAATTGCTAATATGGGGACAAAAAAGTGAAAAAGGAGGAATATTTTCAAAGATTACCTACAATACCCATTTTAACTACATTAACCCCCATAAGACTCGAAAACCGAGGATTTCCAAAACATCAGCACTGCAATTGTTGACAATTTTTTTAGAAAGACAGAGGTTGTGTTTGTATTACCTTGCAAGGTTGTGAGAGTGACCCAGTGTGAGTGATTTACGATATGCATGCGAGGGTGGGGAGTGTGAACAGGACAGATCGTAGAGAGGAAATGGGACAGAGGCTTTGTTTATTGTTGCGATGGTTTGATAAAATGGCAGAATAAAATCACTAGATTTAATTGATGACAGGATTTAGTCAGATTTTTTTTTTCTGTACAAGGATGAACTAGGAAAAAAAACAAAATAGCAAAATGCAAGAAGAAATTTGAAAAGATCAAACGTTTATCAATTAAAAAAAAAGAGAAAAAAAATCAATATTTAAATTGAATTTAAAAAAAAAAAAAAAGAGAGAGAAGAGTTTCCATCACGTTGATCTGTAGTTTTGGCTTTGCAAAAGCACCCTACAGTCTCCCAACAATTTAGCCTCTTTAGTCTTATTTGCCCAGAGGCCTTAACATGATGTACAGAAGTAATATCTGACCTTGAGCATGTGGTAGCAGCGGATGGTGTCCAGCAAGACCCGTAGCTCCGTCCTCTCCCTCAGCAGCTGGTTGGTATCGATCTTGTCACAGAAATAGTAGGAGCTGATATTGGCAAACCGCACACAGTTCATCACCTGAAAATCAAGTGGCAAGTAGGGTTTTTATAACCATAAAACTATGTCTTCGCAAACTGCATAATAAAGGTTAATAGCTGAATCTTTCATTGTTTAATGTGCTCACAAAAAAGCAGCATAAATTTTAAAAAAAAATAATTAAGTAAGTAGAAGCTGGCACTGGAAATGGATGTCAATCAAGAAAATGGTGTAAGTTGTCACGGATGACTCAGTGGATAAGCTTGTTGTACTGACAATGGGTGCCCGAGCAGGAAAAAGATTCAAATCCCTCTTAGGACGAATTCTAATCTTCCAGGAATTTTTCCCCTTTCTTTCTATGACTTTGTATGATCTCTACACTGTACCTACATCATATTCTTGACTGTCCGCTTCAGTTGTGGACCATTTAAAATATCTCAAAACCATGTATCTCAGCAGCTCCTCCAAACATTGAGTTGCTTGATAAGGTCAGACTACGATAGAAGTTTATTTGTATGTTGCTTGTTTTAGGACTACGCAAGAGGATCATAGAGACGCCAGCAAGAAAGAAGTAAATACAATGTAAATACCTCAACGAGGTGTCTGCCCCTCTCATCTTTGTCTTCACTGATCCAAGCCATGCACGCCTCATACACAGTCTCTTCCAGGGTCACATTAAGGTCATCGTCGCTGACTATTTCCACCAGCTTGTCCACAGGAAGCAGCAGGAACTCTTGCTGCTTACACAGCTGAGAAAACTGGGGATAAAGGTTCATTTCAATACTGTGATTAAATTGTCTGATTGGCAACAGTGCATAAATTCATAAAACCAATAACCAGCGTTTTCATTATTCATAGTGAAATCATTTTCAATTTCTGAAATTCATTTGCATGACTAATAAAGGTAACAATTCACTTTTACTTCGAAAGCTCTTAAACAATTCATAACAACTGTGCTTGATTTAAAAATAGAAATGCAAGAAAACAGCTGGGAAAACATAGCAATAGTAGACAGTAATAAGAGGCATTAAAAAAAAATCATAAGAAGGTTGCAAGAATTCTGAGAAAAAAGCTTGCTTGCAATTAAATCAAAAAGAGGAAGAAGGAATGCTGAAAACAAGCTTGCTTGATATCAAATCAAAAGGAGGTCAAAAACAGCTTTAAGAAGTAATTTTCATAGGTTTACCTTATTATTGATAATCTCTTTGGCTTTCATGGCCAACACGTTGCACTGGTGTGCTTTGGCGAAGAAGAAGACACCGATGCAGTTGGAAACGGTCACATGGTTCATCATGAACTCGGCACAGCCGTCCCGCAGCGGAACCAGCTGGAACAGGTTGGCAGCACTCAGCAGGTTCTGCACTGTCTCCTGAGACAGAGACACCTGTAGGGGGGGAGAGACAGGGAAGAAAGAAAGAATAAAGAAACAAGACGGACTTTTAAATCCTAATATATAGACCTGCATCTGCAGCCAAAAAGTTATCTGAAAATAATCCTGACCCATACCACCCCATCCACAAACTATTTGCTTCCTTTTGTTCCAAAGAAATATGTTTTTAGCTTTTTCAGATTCCTCACAATCCCAAAAATGGTTGGCTGGACTATTGTCAGAATTTTGACAATTGTCGAAAAATGGACAGGTTTATGGTATAGTACAAAGGGTCGCAACCAATTCATCTTGATTAGTAAAAGCCAGTCTTCACCGGTGCAATGTATAGATGTAGTCCTGAATGAGATCCAGAGTAGAAGATTTAATGTTCTTATTACCTGATTAGTTTACAACCATATTTAAATGGAGATTATTATTCAATGTTGCCAAATTTAAGTGAAGGAAAGAAAAAAAAGAATTGTTCTGTGCAATGTAAAAATAGCCCAGTATAAGATCTACAGTGAACAGTTAGTCGTATTCTTTTTAAACAATCATCTGTTGATCTTATCACATAATCTGTATAGTTATTTAACTTTGAAAATTTGTTTGCATGTAAAAAAATATATATATATTTATATATAATTCACCCATTCAGTGTAGATTGAGTCCAAGATGAAGACTTGTGGTTTAAAGGATTTATTACTTAGTTAGCTTGAAACAAATATACGTAATATAATTTCTTTGAAACTATTTTTGGCTGGTAAAAAAGAACAAACAAAAATAATAATTCACCTGTCCAGTATAGATGTAGTCCAGAATGAGTTCCAGGGTGGTGGGTTCCATGTCCTTGAGGGTGATACGATCCTGCTGACCCTCGGCAAGCTGGGTAGAGAACATGACTAGGAAGTAAGGGCTGGATGCTGCCAGAACATTCTTGTGACATGGAAACTCTCGGTGGTCGATGACCAGAGTCACATCTACAAACTGCTGGTTGCGGTACAAGGAGGAAAATCCTGAAAGATAAAAAAAAAAAAGAACATGACAAGAGAGTCAAAATATTGACTGTGTACTGCCTCTAAGGTACACCCGAAGCATCGAGAACTTGAATGCTGGGTAAACTTCTTATCTTCTTCAAGTTTCTGCGTATGCAATGCCATCAACTGGTTGACATGACTACACTTTTGGGAGACTGGGAAACTGTTCTCAGGTGCAAAGCACTGGTCCACCTAATGGTTGGGATTGGGTGGGCAGCTGCATTCCAGCCTATTCGGTTTGGTTTCAATCTGCCAAGAGTTCTTTGACCCTAAGCGTCCTAAAAAACATGCCAAAGGAACACAGAAAAATAGTTCATCATCCATTTTCAGAAAGACTATGTGCTCAATGCTAGATACCATAGGACCAGAGAGTAATTTCAAACCAGAAAACCAAACCATTGAATCCTAGAAAGGAACAATCTCAAGCCCTGCCATTTTCAAAAGAAAGAAAAAAAGGTGCCACTTTTCACTCTGTCGTACCCGCAGTTATCAAATCTTTGAATTTCCTCATCAGACATACTACACCATCCACCTTTTTTTTTTTTACTTGGGTTTTTTCAGGTTTTCTTCATGAACAACATAGCTGGCCAAGGTGATTTCAATTTAGTGACAGGTGTGTTTGTTGATTATTTTCTCATGAAAAATATGGCTGTATGAAGGCGATTGTTAAATGAAACTATTGTACCTCAATAACATCTTAAAAGTGTAACATTTCGAATATGAATTAAGTCACTATGCATGTGACTTTCTGATTGAATCTAGGGCAACCCCATATTTCAGCGTGGTGTCCATTCCTACCTGTGAGCAAGTTGGCTGGTCTAGCATCGTCTCGGTACAGGTAGTCGGTGGGTGTGTCTGATTCACTGGTGGGTGATGGGACAGACTCCGTCAGACTGAGGCAGGACAATTTCTCACTGGTGGGAATGCAAAATTAGCCCTTTTAATCCACGATTAGAATATTTTAGAGTATCTTGATCTGAAGTTGGGCATTCAAAAATCATGAAGGACAATGAAGCCATGTACTAGGTTCAATGGTCAACAAAAAGGGTTGAGAGAAGAAAAAGGCAAAGATGGAGAACTGATCGTAATAATTTCTTACAAGGTTTAGGGGCAGCAAAGAGGAGATAAAAAATCAGCAATCCTTGGACATCTTGTGAGGAAATAAAGAAAAACAGATATAGCAACAAAATTTTTAGAGAGCAAAAGTTTAATACTCTGGAGCATGAATATTAAATTTGAGCCTAACACCCACCTTATCATGTCTTATAGGCTTCAAACATAAATAATAATCAATTTCAGACCTGATAAAACCCCAAAGAGATCATAGAAGGGCCCAGAGGAAGGTAAGATGATAGATTTAGTTTAAGGAGAGAGAACAGGTCAAACCACAAAAAGGAAGAGAAATGATTTACAACTTACACAATTTTCACTAAAAAAGTAATAAGATCATCTCTCAAAACACAAATCTCGCCACAGAGAGGTGATTTATATTGACAAAATATATCTAAAACTACACAAAGACAATGGCCACTACCAATAACAGTGTAATGGTCCAGGAAGACCCAGGATTTTCTTTAAACCCTTTTTGTGTACAAAAATACCCCTGGAAATATGTACAAAAAGGCCTTAAATAAGGGATGAACACTGAAGAAATTCAAACGAGACAACAAACTCAGGACACCAAAGAAAAGGGGAAAAAAATAAGATGATGGCATAAGTCTAAAAGAAAAGAAACAGAACTAGAAGTGTCCACTGGGGACACCCAACAACTGCACACCATTTTTGCTCTCTTGATGAATATAATACTGTGAAGAATTTACCCATCAATACTACCACATAGTAACTGTTACAATCGTCAGCATATCTTTCTCACTTGGCAAATGATTACAAACACTTGCCCTCCCAATGAGGAGCTAATTTAATTGAATTTAATTTAGGGTTCTATAAGACCAGCAAAACATTCTCCCAGAAAATTCAAACTTCTGATTTGATATTGGGAAATAAATGACGAATTCATTTCCAAATGAGATGTGAACAAACAAACAAAAATTTTTTTTAAATATAAAAAAAGGAAAAATTGAGGTAAGTCTTACAAGTTAGTCTATCTGGTTTTATCTAAACTCTCTTTAAAAGTGTAAAAAAAAAAAAAAAAAAAAAAAGCATGAAAGATGTGCCATATAATTCTTTTTCTTTTTTTGAGTGCAAAATATCCATACATTTTAGCCTTTTCCACTTTTTTTTAAAAGAACCATTGCATGTTAATCTCAATTTAGAAACAAACCCATTCACATACATACAAAGGCAGGAGGTTTGCGGGAGTCCCTGGTGGGCATTTCTACTTCTGTTTCTTTTCTTTTATACTGGAGCTAATGTCTTACTTTTACCCCCCTTTCTGTGATGTCCTGTTTTTGTTGTCTATTCTGCAACTCAATGCTTATCCCTTATTTCATACCTTTTGGTACATAACCGCAGGGTCACAAGTTAAACACACTGAGTACTTTTGTACACGAAGGGGGTTTAAAGATCCTGGGTCTTCCTGTACCATAATGCTAATATGGATTATGGCTATTGCTTATAATTGTTTGGAGAGATGACATTTTATGCCATTGTGAATCATCTCTCTGTGGTGTCGATACAGCACTCATACAATTGCTATTTTCACATTGTCTATATGTGTTTTGAGAGATGACATTTATTTTATTATCAAATGAAAACCATCTCTCTGCTGTTTGTGGTTTGATCTGTCCCCTCTTTGACCTTATTCTATCATCTCACTTTCTTCTGGGCTACTCTATGACCTTGTGTGTTGTGGGGCCCTAAAACCATCAATAAACAAACAAACAATACACAAAAGCATGAACAACATATCATTACCTCAGACTGACGACAACTCTAGACACAGACATGATCCTTCCCGCCTGATCTTAATAAACCAACAAGGCCAGGCCGTTCACTGACAAGTACAATACCAACTGAACTCTCTCCTCCACACAAGAAACATATATACAGTCTCACTCAGACACGTTCTGCACATGAAAATGGGGAAAAAACAAGAACATTAGAGAAGGCTGTGAAATAGGACTCTACAAAACCACCACAAATACAGAGAGAGAAGTGATGAGAAGGCTTAGCAGTTTATGCAACCTTCAACTAATGTTATCAATCGCCACTATCAAAACCTTGGTGGATGACAAATGTGTAGCTCAGTCACATGACAATACAAGTTGCTTGTTAAGTAAACTGATTTGGTATCATGTTACAATTCTTCAAACAAAGACAAAGGGAATCCCAAGTTAAAAATAGATTGACCTCTGTGGGCTGAGACTTTGCATACTGACTCTATGAATAGCTCACTTCTCATAGGCCGAGAATGGGACAACGAAATCTCAGACTCCGTCATTATCCGGGACATAAATAGTCTCGCTCCATGAATAGGACCCCAGGATCCTGGTAGGCATAAGTAGGTATTTTAGTTTAATGCAGGTAAGTAGGTACTAAAAAATAAAACTACCAGCTACAGTCCATGAATACTGAAAAGCTAAAACCGTTTTTTTTTCAAAGTAGTCATCACCACCTGCACTCCAACATCAGACCTCTGGACTGTTGTTTTTCTTCATTCATGTCCATTGACTCAGTCAGACTGAGCATTTTACAGCGTGTGTCTGTGTAAGACCCCCCAAGATCAAATCAAGTTATCATTGGTCGTAGAAAGAACTGTTAGGTACCGGTAATGAAATAGTAATCAGGGAACAGCTCGACTTTGCCCACATTTGGACTGAATCTGATAGATTCCAGGATTTTATTCCAGCCTTTGCAGTGTTTTACTCTGCTAGCCCTTAAACTACTTGACAGGCCAGACCCAGGAGACAATTAAAAACCGGTTCTGTATCTATACCTGTACCTTTATCCATTTTAACTTTGTTCACATTTTGTAAATTTTTGTCTCTGACTTGATTCAGAGTGAGGCTTCTAATTAGAATTATAGGCAGAGTCAACTAGTGTGTGAGTAGTGGGGTCAGGGAGGGGGGAATGATTAACTCTTAGATTGATCTATTTTTTTTCACAATTATTTTGGGGTTTTCCACTTGAAAACTTTTGAGGATGGGCACAGTTGTTAAAAATGCTGTATAAAAATATCAAAATGAAATGACAATGATATCATATTAAAGGGAAAAGCCTTTAGAATGTAAGGAAATGATATTTAGTGAGAAATTTGAGAGGAAATGTGGTATTATCGTTGGAGAAAGAGCAAAGAGTGCAGTATTTAGGCCCTACAATCATCACACGAAGACCTGCATTTTGATCCAAATAATTTGATCTCTATGTTAACTTCATTCAGTAATCCAATTTTAGTTTAAAAAACCATATAATCCAATCGTTCAAAGAAAATATCATTATAGTTGGATTCGAAATGGTGAATTTACAACTTTCCTTCCTTCTCGTCATGAGTATATCACAGTATACCTGGTGACTGAGCAACTCGTTAAAAAATGGAAAAAATCAACAAAAACATATAAACTGTGGTCAAATTCAAGCCTCAGGGATTTGTTAGACGTTTAGTAAGCAAAAAAAAAAAAAACATTCGGGTTAGAGCCTCATACTTTTAATCTTTCACTAATTTAGTGTAGCATCTACTTCGGACCCAAAGAGCAGCACGGATCAGTTAAGCAGAAAGCCTTTTGAGGCAGTGAGCGGCACCAAATAGTTTAAAAGTTAAATTTAATCATTTAGTATGATGAGTACCTAATTAGTGTTGTGTCACGTTAAGAACTCAAAATACTTTGATTACCACTGATTTGATCACGCATTAATTTAAATTTACCTCATTTTCTTGTCCAGTAGAACTGACAACACACCTTCACTCTACACTTCAGTCTGAGAGATCAGGGGAACATTTTGTTATAAAAAAAAACCTGTAATAAAATAAGGTATAAAAAAAAAATAGTTATGAAGAATAAGGGTCAACATACGAGTTTTGGTTTCAACTCTTTTATGTGAACATTAAGTTCCTCTTATCCAGACATTTATCTATCAGTGAATGGTCATGTATTATTTCGACTTTATGAAATGGGTCTTTATGAAACGAGTTATCAAGAAGTCATTTGTTTTTCATGTGTTTTACAAACCCGCTGACAGCAGACTAATAAGTAGGCCTGCTCAGTCTCACTGAGTCAGTTGATAAAGGCAGTCGTTATTCACAGCACCCTTTACCAATGTTAGAAAATTCATCTCTTTAACAGGGAGTGAAAATCTATCAATATTTAAGTGAAATGTCACAAAACTTAAGTTAAAATATCAGTTTGAAGCTTTTAAAATACTTTTATTCAATACTCATAGGTTAGTGGGTTGGTTACAGTGCTTTCGATTTTTTTACTAAGGATTAGATAGAAAAGGGTGCTGCATAACCACTGCCTCGATAAAATTGAGGAGGAGGAGGAGGAGGAGGAGGAGGAGGAGGAGGAGAAGAAGAAGAAGAAGAAGAAGAAGAAGCTGCTTTGTTTTCTGTTGCCCTCTCTGGTGCAGTCAAAGATATCTTCATCAATGCGCAGCGATAGGTCTCTTTTGGATTGAATTGAACAGGAAAAACAATGCTCGAAGTACCAAAATACTAACCTGACTGTAGTATATTTATGATCAGCATTGGAAGTCAATCAGTTTTTAACCCTCCAAAAGTCAATTTAGTAAAACTAAAAAGCCAAAACAAAGAAGTTCGACATTTGTCTGCATCTTCTCTGCCTGACGGTCAGCAGAACAGCAACAAACGTCAAGGGAAACAAATCCTATGAAATGTACTTGCAGTTTAAACAGTCTAGGCCTAATCGGCTGTCACTTTTCAGAGCACCCTTTTCCGATGTTAGAAAATTCATCTCAAAAGGATAATAATTTAAAACTTAAATGAGACAGAAAGTGAAAATCTATCAATATTTAAGTGTTTTATCACTAAATATAAGTGAAAATATCGGTTCAAAACTTTTAAAATACAGCTAAATTTTATTATTATTATTATTATTATTATTATTATTATTATTATTATTATTATTATTATTATTATTATTATTATCATTATTATTATTATAAGAGAAGGAATCTTCCACTTATTGGTAAAACACACATAAACACACAAAACAACAATAATAATAGTAATAATAATAATAACAGTAATAATAATAATAATGATAATAATAATAATAATAAAAATAATAATAATTATAAACAGCAACAACAACAGCAACAGTAATAATAACAGCAAAAACAGCAACAGCAACATTAAAAGCAACAACTAGAACAAACAACAAAACGAGAAACGAGCAAAAATAGCGTAGCAGGTCACTTGAAGGGATTTTGCACCCAGCAACCTTAGCACGATTCATTTGGGACGGGAGGATGATCAAAGTCAGCAAACAGCCTTGCATTTCATGAGCAACCCCGCGCAACCCACTCAAACCCTCCAAGGTTTGCCAGCGTAGTTTTTACGATGCTTTCCTCCTAATTACAAACTTTCAGCTCTTACTATCGATTCGTTTCAACCCGAAAACGAGAAAGAGAGATGCGGTCCTAATGTGAAGAATTCCTCCATTCGTGTTACACAGTCACATTGCAGTGTTTTCCTTGTAATTTGCAAAAATGATATCCAGGGTTTGAGGCGATAGAAGGAGTGATAGAGGACTTGCGAAGGAGAGAGAGAGAGAGAGAGAGAGAGAGAGAGAGAGAGAGAGAGAGAGAGAGAGAGAGAGAGAGAGAGAGAGA
>JBCIKM010236632.1:0-12322 GCA_039654465.1 Melibe viridis | reverse complement strand
TCTCTCTCTCTCTCTCTCTCTCTCTCTCTCTCTCTCTCTCTCTCTCTCTCTCTCTCTCTCTCTCTCTCTGGCTTTGTAAAGAAAAAAACAATTGATTTGTTGCGTGGGTACTGATGTAAAATAATATTTTATTGCTCTGCATAATTTTTCCACTCCACAGATCTTATGACCTGTATGTGAATGGAGGGACGCCTTACGAGAAAGGGATAGAAGTAGACCCTGCCATCAGTCGCAGGAGTAAGTGCTCGTTTATGTTACTAAAATGGACTATTTTTACCCTGTCAATACTCATGTCTAGTCGTCAGTAGTCAAATCTTCTCTCAATAGCATGGCTACCTATTGTAGTAGAATTTGAGTCTCCCCCCCCAATGTTTTGTTTTGGAATGCTCTTCCTGTTGATTCATACCACATGCACATGCGGACATGGAATCTTTTCAAAATTTTGTTTTGCTTTCAATTTTGATTTGCCTACAGCCAATTTAACAATCTGAAGCTTTAGATGTGCTATGTGGGTTTCAGTGATAGATTTGCACCTTATTTATCAGTAAATTAGGAAGGAAGATATTGTCAAACAACAGACGTTCATATTTTGGGCAATTTTTGGCTTGTTTGGTATTTATCATTTTGAAATTTTGTTAAATCAGTTACTGGTTAATCATTTTTGAGTCAAAATGGTTTTCCACCTGTATACATTGGTTTATCCATTTGCATTATTGTGCTTGTAATTGTATTTAAAGCTTCGCTCAATGTATGTATGTCTGCACTTTGGATGTTTGCCATTGTCTGAGAACTTTTAACAATGAAATGGATTTTACTACCCAGGTACACACAATTGATGGAAATGAAGGCATGCAGAATAAGTCAGTATCAACATCAGCATTGATATATATACATATATATATATATATATATAAATAATAACCAGAACACTGAACATTTGGGACATTGAACACCGTGGTACAGACCTAGCGTTGAAAGAACTCACATTGACTGAATGCCTTGGAGACTATGTTGTCTCCAGGCAAAAATTTATAATGAACCATGCCTGTCTCATAGTTTGTGTGACTTGCTCATTGTCCACCATGGGTATTATATTGTTAATAATAGCTCAGACAATGGTGATCATCATGGGAAAGTTTTTTTATCAGTTGCTGTATCTTTATGTCTACATGAATAGATATCCACCACCGACAGACTTATGGTATTTGGAAAAAGTCAAGGAGAATGCTTGCTCTTTCTAAGTCAAAGCAAACTCATAGTTATTTATAATTAAGGTTCTTGTTGTTAAAACTGAGCAAGTGAGTATTTCAGCGTGTGGAGCTCATGAGCCTGTCTCTTAAGGTTTGAAATGAGCAGCAGATGCATATCGTATCAGTGTCATTTTTTCCCTATTTGCTTTTCTCAGGACAATCAGGTGAGTAAATTGACACCAGTGTGTGAACACAAGAAAACAGCGCCAACATAATTCTGTCATTGCTTTTTCCATATGTTTTATTAAGCACAACACTATTTTTTTCTTGCATTTGATTTTCATCTTAGGTTCTTTCTGCATTTGGAAACAATTTATTCACATGTCACATGGCTATGGGCAATGGAGCGTAGAATAGGTTTCCTTATTCCTTATGACAAAAAATCTTAAATAACAAGTTGGGTTGTTTTTTTTTAAGCGTACTTCTTTTGCTTTTGAAAAATAATCTTTTGGGGTTTTTCTTTCACATGGGCAATGGGATTTTAATTCATTTTTTTTCTAGAAGTGTGATCCCATGAATCTGGTAATAAAATTATATCTTCTTTGCTTTGGGAAGGGATAGATGTCGCTGAAAGTTTATTGTGGATGGATATTTGTTTTTGTCTTTGTTGCATGGTTCAACATATTATGTATGGCAATAACAACTATTTTTTAGAACATAGTCATCAATGTTTCTTTGAGAAGGTACAACAATTTTACCTCTTAACAAAGCCACGGTGATAATGATGTACACCACCCCACCTTCCCTACTCGTTCTTAAACCCTTTATCTTTATGAGATTAAAACTATAATGTTAAGCATGGAATGCTAAATCATTTAATGTATATCCACACACATCTGTGAAAAAGCAATCACACTCAATCCTGCTCCCTATCTTGTGAGATAAAACTCATATAGAAAGCAAAATTCCATTGACTGGAGAATGTGATTTTAAAATGAATGAGCTTGACAATTTCTGAAACTAGTTGCACCTTATTTTTCTTTTCCTCATCAACCTTTCATAAGGAATTAAAAGAAACAAACTTTTTTTGATGGAAGTTCTTGAGGCTTTATTGAACAGAGGGTTGAAAAATAAAGAATTCTAGTATAATTGTAAGTTTATGTAAAGATCAACCATCAACTATCATTATGGCAGAATGATCAACTTTGGTATGAAGGTCATCAATAGCACAAAGTTGTCAATTAGTAATTGATACCTATTTTCATAATGAGAGATAATTTAATTTAAGTTTTTAAATTCCTCCACTAAATATTGTAAAACATTGCGTCAAAGACAACCAATGATTGAGGACAATCAGGAAAGATGATGACCCAAAAATTGATTTGAGCCATGAGACTGTTGTACAGCATCTTGTCTTCATAGTCAACCGTGCAATTCATTAATCACACTATTTTCCACAAAAGAAAAAAAAATTGTCTGAATATTTGCTGTCTACAATAAGCTAAATATTGGAATTGAATGCTTTTTGAGAACCTTACCCCACCCCTTTCCCCTGCTCTGTGCAGTCCAGTGAGCACCATCTCCCAACGTTCTTCCCATCACCACAGTATCCCAATATTCCTATCATCCTTTCTGTGAAGACTCGTAATCCTCCTGCTTGTGGAGGATCTTTCCCCTCCTGAAAATGACACTGCATGTGTGCTTTTTGCCTCTTGACAATTGGAAAATTGTGCTTAAAGCGTTACAACATTGTACTCATTTGAAGATTTAATTCATGCATGAGATTTTTCTCTTTCTTGTTTTTATGATCATTGCTTAACTCTCCATTGAATGTATTCGTGTAAAGAAAAAGTTGTGTCATATTTTTAAAAATAAAAAGCAACACTCCAAGTGGACACCTTCAATTTACTCTAAAACAATTTTCAAGAGCTGTGATATTGATTCTGAATTATTTTAGAGATGCACTATATTATTATTCACTAATCTTTAGTTCTTTCACCAATAAAGCTGTGAAGAAAAGAAATGAACCAGATAATGAAATGGCTTTTAAGAAATGAAATGCTTATAATTCAAAGTATTTATCAGAGTTGTAATAGATGTTAAAATCAGTTTGTTCCTCATTACTGTACATTTCTTCTGAGAGAGTTTAAAAAATCAGTTCTTTTCTTATTTCCTTATAAAAGTACTTTGTTCAGAATTCTAGAAATCCTTTGAAGAGGTGGGAATTTCTTTCAATAAAAAGAGTTTGTTCAATGATTATAAAGTAATGATGTAACCCTCATTGCCTAAACATTCTGTAATGGGAGACCGATTTTTTAAAATAGATTTTTGAAGCTGGTATGATTCTAGTGGGCACTGTCACTTAAGGCTTGTTTTCATTAACCCCCCCCCCCCCCCCCCCCCCATCAGTTTTCAAAGGGGCTTATTATCTAATGCTGTCCATGGTCGTTTCAGCCACCAACAACGCGCTGGCCTCGCTGATCTCGGGCAACAAGCAACCCCGCCTGGTCATCAAGCTGAGTCAGCCCAAGCAGCAACACAAGGAGCTCATGGAGTGAGTAGGGACGGGAAGTCACTGTGCAACCCCGCCCCCTCCCCTACCCCATCTCCCTGTCTGCCTTAGCGATATGTAGCCAGGAATACTACACTCTCCTTGGAAAGACTTATAACTAATGCTCCTTGCAGCTGTGTTGTTGTTGTTGTTCTATGTATCTTCTTCTGTATCTCCTATTGGAAATGGATGTAAAACTCTGGGGTTTCCCTGGTTGTAGATCAGGTGGAAAGCGCCTAGGTGCTTAGGCGCTTTGTCTCTTCATGTGTTACATGTTGGTTGTCTGCCAGGAATATGGTATTGCAAAGTGCTTAGAAAATGGTGATGATCCTGAATAAGAAGTGCTGTATAAATGTACATATTTATTTAGTTGTTATATTTTATACCTGACTTAACCCACTTTATCACTGCTTGATTTAACACTTTATAGTTTCAATTGTCATGCAAAGGATTTGCAAATAAAAAAATAAAAAGACCCCTAAGAAATTTTGTGTGAAATTTATTTGATTTTTTACATTTATGGAATTTTTTTCTAATGATCAAATCTTAAGTCATCTCAAAGAAACTTCACAATAAGTGAAAAATGGATGTGACACTATGCTCCATACTGAAGCCTCTCAATTCACAGCAACATCGAAACTCCTGCAGTGCTAGACCATGTTGAACTCTTGTCACTCTGGTAGTCATGACCTTCCTAATTTGTGGTCCTTTGCTACATCTGTCTAAGAGTGTCCCTTTATTTTGGTATCAATCTGTGTTCTATTTTAGCAATTTTCTTTGTGAAATTGCCATCAAGCGGGATTTTCTACTTTTTAGAATATTTATATCCCACCCCTTTCCCCTGCTCTTTGCAGTCCTGTGAACACCATCTTCCATCTCTCTCCCGTCAACGCAGTCTCATCTTATACTTCATGTATCATATCATCATGCCCAGTTGTATTGTTGTGTCTTTTCAGCACCCTGCCCGACACAGTGATGGGCAGCACGACCCTTCTGCCACTCTACTCCTACTACCGCTGCAGCCTGGCGGACACCTTGCTCCGGGATAGGCTGGATCTCGACTCCACAGGTCAGGACTTTTTTTTTTCTTTCTTTCTTTTACGTAATTGGAGCTTTCTGGTCCTAATTTGAAGTATTAAAGTTAGAGTTGAACATTACTGAGGGACTGGAGAAATGGAAATTATGTAAAGCTTTTCTATTAGGAAATAATTTGTAACAACTGATTACGAGAGTTCTTTCAACTCTCTGGTTTTATTCTTGTAAGTGAAAAGTTTCATTCATAGGCATATCATTTTGATGAGCTGAACAGAAAAGATTCATTTTCCATAGTTATTTACCCCATTTTTTTTGTAGACTGGTAAAAATCATGCATACAAGCATCAATGTTTGTAAGTTTTAGAAAATGATAAGGATTTACAAGAGACTGTTTTTGCCAGTGAAGAAATTCAAGACCAGCCTTTTGTTATTGTTGTCTTCTACAGAACTGATCCACAGCCCCTTGCTCAAGCAATTCCCCAGAGTTGCTGACGTTCCTGACTTGATGAAAGTGTTCAGGGTGAGTGTCTAGGAAATCAGTGAAACTATGTTTTACCTTTTTCGTATTCTTGTGTTCATCCCTGCTGACAGATTTTTTACCATATTGAAGTGATAAGTCCTATAGAGTCCAAGTACTTTACAAAAATTTTCACTTAAAATAATCGTTACTTGCAGCTACTGATTACAGTGATAGCTGTGTGTTTGAGAGCATGGAAGAACGTTATTATTTCTTCCTGTTGATATCACAAAAATTTAACAACTGTGATATTTGTTATTACCTGTTTACACACATAGCTTTCCATCTCCTAGAGACTGAAAGTACTGATATTTTGCTGGTAATACTCTTCTTGTACATCAGCTAAGTAGCATTTAATTCATGGAATATTTGAAAGATTATTAAAATCAACTACTGGTTTTAAATGAAATCTGTCTCAGTACTCAAACTCTCTTGCTAATAATCTGTCCTGTGTTTTCTGCTTTCAGACTGCTTGGTTTGAAAAGTTGAAAGATGTGAGGAGAGCTGAGAAGGTAAGAAAAATATCTTTATTCAGTAGTGTTAGTGTTTGAAGCTATTGCTGGATCACCTCACGTTGTTCTTCTTTAGATGCAGTTGGTTTTATTCATCACCTGTGTTCTTCAAAGCTGGTAAAAAGTGGATAAGGGAATAACTCTCCGTTTTACTGACAGTGGGTGGTTACAATATCTAATAAAGCTTTTCATCTACATATACAGTTGACATTAGATTGCCTGATGTCAAACCATATTTATCTACTAAACATAGACTAGGGCAGCTAACCCTTACCTAAAGGGATTGCACTGTTATGCCATGTGTGTTTTTTTGACTGTTCTTTATGTCTTTCATTTTATTAAACCGTTTTACTGCACAATTGTAAAAAAATAAAAAGCAAATGAATGGTTAACGGTAATGAAAAATAAGTATTACAAAACTTGGTTTGCAGTGCAGTTTCTTTGTATTGTAGTTTTCACGGTTCTCTCGAAAAAATCTTCAAGCTTGGCAGAAAAGTCTGAGTGAAATTTTTGTATAACTGTGTGTGAATCTAAGTTGTATTATTTTTGTGTTGTTTCATGTTCATTGCTTTCCATTTTGTTTCATTTACTTTGAAAGAAATACCTGTTTTCACATAACTAAATAATTTTAAGACTTTCTATATGGTTTCCTGATTATTTCCAATTCAGAACGCCTAGAATTATTTTTCAAACATCAACCGAAATGTGAATAGAAAAGAGCAAACTATATAATTTTTTACAGTTTAGACATCTGCTTGCTAAATGTATTTCATCAAAATACAAATATTGTGATGGAGTGTTGAATCTGAAAGCAAAGGATGATCAGAGAAAGAGTTGAATTTGAAAGCAAAGGATGATTAGATGAAGAGTTGAATCTGAAAGCAAAGGATGATCAGATAAAGAGTTGAATCTGAAAGCAAAGATTGATCAGATAAAGAGTTGAATTTGAAAGCATAGCATGATTAGATAAAGAGTTGAATCTGAAAGCAAAGGATGATCAGATGAAGAGTTGAATCTTAAAGCAAAGGATGATCAGATAAAGAGTTGAATCTGAAAGCAAAGGTTGATCAGATAAAGAGTTGAATTTGAAAGCATAGCATTATTAGATAAAGAGTTGAATCTGAAAGCAAAGGATGATCAGATGAAGAGTTGAATCTGAAAGCAAAGGATGATCAGATGAAGAGTTGAATCTGAAAGCAAAGGATGATCAGATAAAGAGTTGAATCTGAAAGCAAAGGATGATCAGATAAAGAGTTAAATCTGAAAGCATAGTATGATTAGATAAAGAGAGTGAATCTGAAAGCAAAGGATGATCAGATAAAGAGTTGAATCTACAAGCAAAGGATGATCAGATAAAGAGTTGAATCTACAAGCAAAGGATGGTCAGATAAAGAGTTGAATCTACAAGCAAAGGATGATCAGATGAAGAGTTGAATTTTATGTCATTTCTCTAAAGGCACTGTTAGCAAAGACTGGAATAAGTTCTCAGATTTATTGTTATTTGGAATTTTTCTGCTGTTTTCATTGCTAGGTTAAAGTGGATTTTTAAGAATAAATCCATTTCCTTCTTTTTAACTACAAGACCCAAGTCCATTCTTGTGTAACTATTTATGATTGTTATGTGTTTGTTATGGTAATGTGTTTTGATATTTCATCATATATTTTTAAAACCTTATTTTTTAAAAATCTTTTCCTTCCAGCCAAGTTTCCTCATTGGTTTAAATCCATTGGTAAAGGACTAAAAAACTAATAGTTCTTGAGGAACTGTCTCAGCTGTGCTTGTCCAATTCTGCCTGCTACTGCTAGTCTTTGTTATGGTTGTAGATTTATTGTTATGTCGTACGTGTTTCATTCAGCTTGCTTTTGGAATTCATGTGCATGGTTTGCTTCATTGGATTTAGAGAGCATCTTTCTTGCGCATGCCTCTTCCCTCCTCCCCTCCTTCCATTCCAAGAGACTGCCACATGTTCCAGTTCCTAAGCAGATTGTTCGTCTTACTCGTAGAGTTTCTAGATAACGACCTGTAATGCTATTACCTAATTAAAGGTTCATATTGGTTTTGGAAAGACGTCCTCATGATAAATGAAATAAAGCGTGACATTTTTGTGCCAGTCCTTTTAAGCTGATTCTGAGAAATCTTCTTCTGGTCAATCATGAATACGTCAAGATTTTAGCAGAGGCGATACAATGTGTCAAGAAAAGAGCCTAATCTTATTACCTTTTCTCTTGTAACGTCTTTGTTGTTGTTGTAGTCATCAAGATCTTGTCTTCAGAACTTAATTATTGTTATCTCAGCTTATTGTGTGCTTCATTAGCACTAGAAATGATTAAACCAAGATGGAAGCAAACAATAACAAAAGCGTTATGACAGGATTTTCCAGGAGGAAGTCGTAGAGAAAAGAACTCATTATCAATTTTTTATTGATTTATTAAGCAAAGGTTTTCAACATATTTGTCACTGTAATTGCAGAGTGAAGAGTACATCTTCTCCAAGTAATTTCAGGCCATTTAACACATTTATTTAGAGACCATGTTACATTTGAGAATTTGTACCAAGCAAAGCAGAGTTCTAACTTCATTTTATCAGAGAGGGAAACTATTTGTTTTTTTATCTTTATGTGAGGAGAATAAAATGGAGTAACTATCAAAGAAAAACAACAGAAGAATAGGTTATATCAGTCACAAACCAATATTGCTTTTGTATCCTCTACTGGATAGCAACTTTATAACAATTTGTTTATTTTTCTTATGAACTTTCTTGATACAGCTTACATTTCACTGCTGATGAGAGCAAAGAAGACTAGTCTTTCAGCATGCAACCTTTTACCATATTAGATATCCCATCTCCCCAAAGTGTGAACATTTATACAGTTGGGTTGTGTCTGATTGTCTTGTCAACGTTTTGTTGATCTAACAGACTCAACAAATCTTTCTAATTCCATGTGGTATAATTGCTCTGTATTTTATTTCCCAGTTCTATTTCATATTTAATTCATAATTAATCATTTCAAAGGTTTACAGTGAGACAAGCTTTGAGGAATATTACAGTACATTTACAGTGAAGGTCAAATTTTGTTTTAAAAGTTTGCATGAGTCAAATAATTCTGAAATAAATTATTTCATCGTTCACACTCCACCATCTTCATCAACTATGCACAAAATCCGTTCTTCAAGTTTATAACCAAAGTTTATTTACTTTCTTTATCTCTTGTTCGTGAGCAAGATTATGTCAAAGCAAATTCAAGGTTAGAATCATCCTGTTGCAGCCTTACTTTGCAGCCATGCATTGTACTCAATTTCTATTTACTATTTTTTTTACATGTCTCATTATGGCAGGCTGCCTTTTCTCAAATATTTCTCAGATTTTTCAATTGATCCAAAAATGCATTTCAAGCAAAGTGAAAAATAGAGTAAAGATTTTGTTGTTGTTTTAAAATGTTTCAATGTAACAGTTAAAACAGATCTCGATCAAATCTGTTGTTTTGATTAAAGCAACATTTTTGCCAATGCTTTGTAAAATACTTTGGTAAAAGCTAAGATTATAGCATTATTGATTATTTTAATTAATTTTCTATCTATCCGTCTGCATTGAACCATCAAACTTTCCATCCATCCACTTTTCGATACTTTCATCCTTCAGTCTGCCAGTCTATTGATCTATTTATCTATATGTCTGTCTGTCTATCTGTTTGTTTGTCTTTCTCTCCATCTATCTACCTATCTATCAATGTCTGTCTGTCCACCTAACTACCAATTATCAATCTTTTACTTTTATAACTACCCATTCATCTCTCTATTTGTTCTTGTATCCTTCTGCCTATTATATAGCTATTTCCACATCTATTTATTAGTTTCCTCATCCATCTGCCTTTCTTTCTAGCAACTCAACTAAATCTGTAAGCTTTTTTAGTTTTCTTTAATTTTATCGTATCTGCCAACCTGGCACTTCTTTGTGCCTCTTTACTTCTTTGGCTGGAAAATACACAATCTGTCTACGCCAGGCGAATCATCACATTAGCTCTGTTCTGTTCTATCTTTAACAAAAAACCAGGTTTGGAGAAAATACACTTCAAAGAGGAAAGAAAAATCTTAAATATCACCAACAACCCGCTTACCGTTAAAAATAATGAAAGTTAGCACGAGACATAGAAAATATTCTTGTGTGGCCGTCAACACTACTACTACTACTAACTTGAAATTAGAAAAGTGTAGATGGAACAGAACGGAGCTGGGGTGACGGAATTGTGCTGCATGTATTCAACAAAGCACAAAGTTGGTCTTGTTCTGTTGTAAGCACTCTCGTTTTCCTCTGTTTTCATCATTCCTGTTAGTTTTTTTGTTTTGTCTTTTCAAGTGAGTCTTGGCTATTTTTACATATGGCATCAAGTTCATGATTCTCTTATTTGTGAAATTTTTTTGGTATGAAATGTAAATAATAAGAGGTTCTCCAGATTGTGTCTCTAAATATTTTATTGATAAATGCGAAAATTATTAAACATTTGTGTAAGGATTAGAATTAGATGTATTATTTTGTGCTGATTTTAGTTTTAGACAACTTGTTTAGCTACCAAAATTCAGATAAATCATATTTATGGTAGTCATGGGTAAGTTCTTATTTTTTATAAATATGAAACTTCTATTTTTGGATTTCGGCATCTGCCATATTTCCCTTGAATGACAGTTTTGTCATACAGCGTTGTTTTCATTTTTACCAATGTGATTCAAATATCGTATGCTCAAATGACATTCTTGATTCTTGGTATCAGAGCATGTGTGCTATCTATAAGATTTATTAAATGAAAATGGTGGTTTCCATAAAATCAGGACTATTTTCTTTGATACACATCTCCTGTCTTTTTAAAGTTAGGTCTACTCTACACCAGTGTTAGTTTATCATGTTATTGTTATTTGTCTCCATACTTGTGCGTCAACTATAGCACATATTAAATATTGTTAAGTGTAGTGTCAATAGAAATTCACTGGAAGAGGTTAAAATGAAACATACTAAATAGAATTCATCTCTTTCTAAAATGATTTTGATGTGATTTTGAACTGTGCTGAAATCCTTTTTTTTTTCTTCTCTCTTTGTCTTGTTATTTGTGTTCTGTTTGTTTCTTTGTCTGTACATATATGTGTCTGTACATATACGTGTCTGTACATTTACGTGTCTGTACATTTACGTGTCTGTAACTTTTTTACACTTACTTTTCTTTGACTTCTTATGTTGTCTCTTGATGTTTGTGATTGTCACTATAAATGGTACGGCCCACTGCCTTTTGTATGTGTGTCTATGTGTTTATTTGTGTGTGTTCATGTGTATGTGTCCTTGTGTTTGTGTGTGTTCATGTATGTATGAATGTGTGTGTGTGTGTGTGTGTGTGTGTGTGTGTGTGTGTGTGCGCGCGTCCATGTGTTTGTGTGTGTTCATGTTTGTGTCTGTGTGTCCATGTGTGTGTTTGTACAGCGTGATGAGGAGTTTATGAAGGAGACGTTCCGCCAGGTGTTCATGGAGTCTGTGTACCCATTGCACCATCTGGCAACCCTGCCTGCCTACAAGATGGGGGACGAGGACAACGATAAGGTCAGACTTGCTAATTCTCTGGATGGCATTTCTCTCCTCTCTCCTTCCTTCTCCCTCCTCCCTCTGCCTGTAACCAGGTGAAAGAAAGGTTGACTTATATGCTCGCCGCATTCACAGTCTGCATCAGTGCTTGTCGACCTCATTATTGAAAGCATTTATAGTATTAAACACTATTTAGTGGTCATGATTATTACAGTGCCCATGTATAACAATTCTTTCAAATATTCATCCTTAAATATTAGAGCCTCCGTAACCCACTTCAATTCTCACATCCGATAAGGATAAGCCATTGTTTATGCTATGCTCAGGACATTTTACTTTCAAATTTTGCCCTCAGTGAAGAGAACAGGTCTTGCAGATTGTTGGCACAAATAAGCCATTTCTTTTTTTATCAGAAAAAAGGATATAAGGCCCTACAGATTTTTTGACCACCTGAGCTTAGTGAGGTAAAAAAGTCTTCATAGGAACATTTTGTTGTTGTAATTTTCTTTTCTTTCTTTTTTTCTCCCTTGGGTCTCTCCTCAGCTACTGAAACTGTTTTTAATACTGATTATGACTTTCAGGTCCGACAAGAACATGTGCTGCATTACAGCGAGACGAGACGAGGCAATAAGAGTGCCTTGGCATCCCTGCTGTCGCCCAACCTGGTGTTCCAGCCTTTGATCCTGGAGGAAGTCGCCTACTCCGTCATTGGACCAAATTGCCTCAACAAAACGCAAATTGTAAGCACTGTGGTTAGCAACCCATCTCTCGGCCTTTAGAACAACTTATCCATCCTACCCATCTCTCGGCCTTTAGAACAACTTATCCATCCTACCCATCTCTTGGCCTTTAGAACAACTTATCCATCCTACCCATCTCTCGGCCTTTAGAACAACTTATCCATCCTACCCATCTCTTGGCCTTTAGAACAACTTATCCATCCTACCCATCTCT
>JBCIKM010236521.1:0-12326 GCA_039654465.1 Melibe viridis | reverse complement strand
TAAAAGAGGGAACAGATCAAACCACAAACAGCAGAGAGATAATTTACACTAAAAAATAAATATCATCTCTCAAAACAGGGGAAGGAAGAGATAGAGGAAGGGGTAACTGCAGTAAAAATGCATTCTACCGATTTAATATTATGTAAGGGCATCAGCTGCATAGCTGCTTCAGGGCAGGAAACTACCAGTGCAGCAATCGAACCCGCATCCTTTGGTTGTAACTCTGAAGCCTAACAGACTGATCTAGGTATGCAGCAACATTTCAGACAGTAACAACACCGTTACCCCATAACCAGGAGTCAGTACCTCTTGAGTTCTTCTGCATCCATCTTTGATTATATGATATAAGTGTGGTTAGATAAAGAGAAATACATTTCAACTGTTTTATAATAATTTTTTATTATTATTAAAACAGACATTATTTGTCCAGTTAAAATATTAAACACCGACACATTAAAAAAACAATTATACAACACATAATTGTATTTCATGATTTATTAATTATCAATATGAATAAACACATTGATCATGATCAGGTAATGATGACTAAGGAGCAAGATGGAAAACAGCTTATGTGTGAGAAGAGTTGAGGAGAGAAAGTGATTGATGCTGGAATTGTTTACAAAGGGACTGTGAATTGTGTTGAAGTCGAGTTGCTGAGGACTACTCACGGTCCATTTGTAAGTTTGTCGCCATCCAGGAAAACTAAAGTATGTTAAAAACACTACTTTTCAGGAGGAGCTAAAAAATATTTTTATATTGATTGATACTGATACAACTACATATTATAATGTCAAAAAGAGGAAACCAAAAACAGCACCAAGCTAGAAATGGAAATAATTGCAAGAGTTTTTCGATAAAACTAACACACTACAGTTTTCCTGGATGACGACAAATTGCATTCAAATCATGACATATGTACAATACCCAATAAACTTAATAAAATAGTACTGTAACGAGATGGGGGAAAGGGAGTGAGAGGGGAGGGTGAATATTTGCAGATCAATTAAAAGAATATCAAATAAATAAAATAACCTGCAAGATACCACCATATTGTAATACAACAAAATCAGCACAATAACAGATTTCTCCCCAAACAAATACCTTTGGTATGAAACTCAAAACAATTGCAATTGGGCTGAATGATGATACAATCTAAAATACATATTCTGATATAATAATAATACAAAGCTCTCATAACCAGGTATGATCATGACAATTAACAACGGTACTCACTATTTGTAGCCGTCCCTCACAGACATTTCACAAAGAGCTGATTTACAAGGAAATAAATATCATCTCCTCATAACCACAGTGAACACACACGCAGACAAGAGTAAAACAGCCAGCCCCACAAAGCACGAAGGTCATAAAGGAGCCAAGTTGGAAGTAAGATGATAGGATTAATTAAAAGAGAGAGCAGGTAAAACCAAAAACTGTGGAGAGATGATTTACACTAAAAAATAAATATTGTTTGTTTTTGGAGGTTTTAGGGCCCAACAACACACGAGGGTCATAGAGGAGCCCAGATTAAAGCAAGAGGATAGGCTTAGTTCAAAGAGGGAACAAATAAAACCACAAACAGAAGAGAGATTATTTACACTAAAAAATAAATATCATCTCTCAAAACACATAATATTGACACCACAGAGAGATGTTTTACAATGACAAAATATCATCTCTCACAAAAATAAGCAATGGCCATCACTCATAACAGCACAATGGTTCAGGAAAACCAAGGGTCTTTTAAACCCCCTTTGTGTACAAAAGTAATGAGTACGTTTAACTTCAGACAAGAGGAAAAAGTAATACAATAGATTCAGTATGAAAGATAAAAAACAGAAGTAGACCACCAGTGACATCTTTTATTATCAATTA
This sequence comes from Melibe viridis, assembly GCA_039654465.1. Lineage (NCBI taxonomy): Eukaryota > Metazoa > Mollusca > Gastropoda > Nudibranchia > Dendronotidae > Melibe > Melibe viridis. The sequence continues at coordinate 10,448 of JBCIKM010236521.1, read as the reverse complement.
TTAAACAGCATTCTTTGGTGTGTGTGGGATAAATTGGTACACAACAATGAGCCTACGTGTAAAATATATCAGAGGGCATCACTGTCGCCATGACAACATATCAACAAAGTTAATAAGTTGACATTGTCTGTAGGCCATGTATGTTTGTACAGAGTATGAAGTAAATTCATTGTCACTGTTACTGTTAGAAGTACTTATCTTTTCCTTCTGATATGTTATTGAACTGTAATGGAAAGCAGAGTAGAACACCCATAACATGATTAGCCAGCTTTGCAACTTTAAATTAACTGATGCTGAAAGATTAATATCATCTCTCAAGACATATAAAACAAAACCATGCAGAGATGATTTACAACAGAGATGCCAACCTAGTAGTTCAAATATGTGTATTTTCTAGATCAAAAATGTGTATTTTCAACTAAAAGTGCGTATCCACACTCAGGAATGCAGACAATAATCCAAATGTAAAAGATGTAGCAGTAATTCGATTGTTATCAAAGAATGAAATATCCACCAACATTTTACAACACATATCTTCCCTGTTACACCCACTAGTTCTCACCAATTATTTGCTGTTGTCAAAGAATGGCATCACTGGTTCTCCTTAGATGGGATAAGTCAATCACTTATTGCCGACCAGACACATTTACGACCATTATGGGCCGTTGAAATGGCTGGACTGCGGAAGCTGAGCACCTTTTCTCTCTTTTACCTGAATTTTTAAGACCATATTTTTTCCCCAACTGCATTTCCCCATTTTTGTCACCAAAATAAAATATCAGACTTTCCAAGAATCCCCCAACCTGGTGGGGACCCTGAAAATAAGAATCTGTCAAATGAAGTAGGCGACAGTTAAGATGTAATAATAGTATGCAGCCTCCTTTTTTTATCATATCGATAGAGTATGAATACTACAGAACTAAATAATGAGCTCAGGAACAACGTTCTGAGAAGCGATATAAAAAAAACCAAGTACACGAAACGATACCAATGGAGTTTACCGCTAAATAACTGGATATTTTCTGTGGCGCGTGATCACCGACTCGGGGGGATACCGAAAATTCATATTTTTTCCCAAAATGATCATATTTTTGTATTTCCTTCAAAAATTCTTACAAAATTTGTATTTTTCTGACCAGTTGGCATCTCTGTTATGATGACAGAAAACACGATCCCTCCTTACAATAACAAATAAAAGCAGCCATATCCACATATTGGTCCAGGAAGACCCCAGATCTTTAGAACTTTTGAGTCCATAAGTACTCAGTATGTCTAATTTGCAACCTGACAGCTATGTGCAAAAAGGTATGAAAAAGGGGATTTAAATAAAATATAGCATTTATATAGCCCTTAACCATGGTCATCACAATGCTCTAAGCGCTTTACAAACCGTATCCCTGGCAGACAACCAACATGGCACACATGACGAGACAAGCAGTCTGTTAGGCGCATTACAATATTTTGGACAGAGACAAGATTGTCTGATCTACAACCAGGGGGACCTCTGAGTTTCACATCCATCTTTGATAAGATGGGGTAAATGTGATTAAGTGCCTTGTTTGTTTGTTTGTTTATTGGAGGTTTTAGGGCCCCAAGACACACGAGGGTCATAGAGGAGCCCAACGGCACAACGTCAATGGCCAGAGGCTACACAGGGGTAGCGGATCTGGGAAGTGACTCTACGTGTCACCACTCAAAAGACTAGCCACATTCGTGATTGTTTGTCTCAAGTTTAGTGAGGAGTGTTAACCACTGAGCCATCAACGCTGATCACAAAGAGCTGGCTAACAGGAGGAAAAAATATCATCGATCACATATAAAAGACAGAGAGATAATTTACACTGAAAAAAATATCATCTCCCCCCACGAACAAGAGAAACTACACATAGACAAAGGCACAACAGGCAGAGCCAAGACTATCTAACAGAACACAATATAGCAGTGTGTATGTGTTTGTGAAAGAGAGCATTGGTGAGAGTGCTAGAACAAGAAAGATGATAGCCCTAGCTGAAAGAGGAGAAACAGAAGTAGACCCACAAAGGACAGTGGTGGGGTAAATGTCTTGATTCTTGCTGAGACACCAATGAAGTTTTATGTCACGCATTTGGCTTTACAACACAGCTATGAGACAACTGGGTGTATAAGGCCTAGGGCCACTTCTATCTGTTAATCCATGAACAATAATAACACTCAGGAAAATAAGACCTGGACTGTAGAAGTAGAATAAATCTATACATGTTTTGCCCTACCCGTCCATTTCAATTTGATCTGTAGATATACACCTAGAGCAGGACAATGAATGTGACTGTGATGCCTTACAAATTCCTATTTGATATGCATTGGTAGGTATTTACAGTATCACTAGATATGAACACACAAAAATATGAAAAGATACGATTCCAAAGCTATCTCGTTACTCCTGAGCATGTGTGTGATCAAGTTGCAATTTGTTGGGTTTTCTTCCCTTCCGTACTTCTCCAGCATGAGTCGTAAGGTCAAAGGTTACTGACTCATCAGTCGGAGCCACCCTCTTCTCTAAGACAAGTCTAATCTCCAGGCTTTGTTGATGCATTGATAGAGTATTGATGTGTTTACCAACCCTCATGTAAGTTCACAACAAAATCATAAATCGAAAAGCACATTTCTTTCAAACTTTTAAAATACCCATACACAACTTTTAGGAATCTTCACAGCATCAGTAATCAAAGCAGTTTTGTTTTTTTTGGTTGTTTTTTTAAGACACAGGTCTTCATTTTTTCCAATTTTGTAAGAGAGCGAATAGTTCACACCAAGTCCCCAACCACCATGATGTGAGCTATGATGTCATAGCTGGGGAACAGTGAAGAGGTGAAAGGTTGGAGTTCACAGCACATCATAAACCACCAAGGTGTGAGCTATGACATCATAGCTGAGGGAATGTGGTGGGGTGAAGGGTCGGAGTTAAAAAAACCACATCCTCAAACACTATGGTTCGAGCTATGACGTCAGAGCTGGGGGAGGGTAGAGTAGTGAAGGGTCAGAGTTCACATCACATCGTCAACAACTGAGGTGTGAGCTATGACGTCATAGCTGAGGGAGGGTGGAGTGGTGAAGGGTCAAAGTTCACACCACATCCTCCACCACTACAGTGTGAGCTATCACGTCGTAGGCTGCCCGGTTGTGCTTGAAGAAGAAGAGGGTCAGACAGGCCGGCAAGAAGAAGGCGATGGTAAAGTTTTTCACCACAGACCTCAGAAAGGCGCTGGACAGGGAGGAAATAGTATGATAAATATTGTATTCTGTCGGCATCCAGGAAAACTGATGAATGTCAAAAAACACTACTTTTCAAGAGGAGCAAAAAAACATAATTATTTTGACTGACATACAGTTGATAATAAACAGAAACACAGATGATAATAAACAGAAAAGGATATAGGCTTAGAGCCAATACCCTTTTCTGTTCCTTATTACCTATTCTCCAGTGCCAACTCCTCTATTCTTTATTTGAATAACATACCACATATTTTAAATCTTGTCTCCTTGGCTGCGCACTCGCCGTCACATGATAAGAATTTACAGAAAGCTCACGACAGGGCTGTCTACTGGGGTCAGTTTTTCTATGTTCAAGTCACTAGGGGTTCACTATAACAACAACATTCTCTCTTTAAATCCTGTTCCTTATAAGCAAACCTGATGTCATTGGAAAGGTTGAAGGAGCTAAAAATTATCCAGGTATTTTTTTAGTTACAAACTCAAAGACTATACAAGATAGTCAATGTAACAGTTTTCTGTTATATCTAAAAGAAAATAGTTGCTAAAAATTAACTTTTATGGGTATGATTATGCACCAAACACCTGAATATTGAGAGATTTTTACTTTCTGTATGAAAAAAAAAGTAAAATTATTGTTTAGAACAGAAATTTTAACAGAACTTGGCAGTAATAAAACTCGGGCTTGAACCAAAGATTCCTTTGGATGTGTGATGAGGTCAACGTCATAGTCATTTGACTTTTCATAAAATCTTATTGGTTAAAACATCATAATAGACACACATGTTGTCAGTGGGTGTGGAGTGTGCTATTCTCATGCGTAAATAAGCACTTCCCCGCTCATCCCAGGAGTATGCCATGCACTACTCCGACAGTTAAAGGAATTTTTTTTTTTTTTCCCCGCAGGAGTGGGGGACTCACTGCTCCCGCATTACTAGGGTTAAATAGAGGAAAAGGAAAGCAGATATTCCTGCAGCACCAAGCTAGTTAGATACGTAAATTGCAGTATAGTGAATAACATTTTTTTTTAAAAAATTGACAAACTGCAGTTTTCCTGGATGGCAATGATTTGTAGTCTTTTCCACACAAAAACAAAAAAAAGGGGGTTTCCTAAATAACATTTTTGTAACCGGACAGATTGTTTTTAAATTCTACATTGTCAATGCAATGAGACAAATGTCATTCTTATGAATATAAAATTTTACTCAGATCTGTTGAGTCTAAAAAGTGCTTTAAAAACCAAAAAACAGGCAATTTTTCTCAACTTTCCTCAAGCGTCATTTTAAAATAATATCAGTAAAACTAAGAATGACAACAGGTCAAAAAGTGATTGGATATTGCTCAAATTTGGAATTAAGTTTAGACAAAATGACTTACAGCCACATAACTTTCAAAACTAAGCATTTGTAGACATAACAGTTACCATGAAAAACCGCAGTTTTTTTCGGGAGTGGAACAGACTGTAATTGCTTTTATTCATGGTCATCACAATGCTCTGAGCACTTTACAATAATAACTGGCCAGACACCCAACATATAACACAAATAAAAGTACTAGCCACCTGTTAGCCTAGATTCATCAGACAGAGAGAAAACGCTGTCTACAATCAGGGGGACCTCCAAGCTTTACCTCCATCTCCAAAACTATGAGGTAAACATGGTAAAGTGCATTACTAAAGGATACGACGTCATGGTACCGGCAGGAATCAAACCCATGCTCTTCAGCTTGGGGGTGCGATCCCTTAACAACTGAGCCACCAAGCCTGTATTCATGTAGAGCAAGTCCACTATACATACTGTTTCTAGCATTTTCTACAAACAAAGATAAGAAAAATATAATGGCAGGCAAGCCAAAGTTCATACAAAAACACATGCACCACTAATTAGGCTTGTATCTTCAAAACCGTCAGCTAGATTTTAACCCCCATAATGCAGGAGTTGTGAAGTGCCATAGGGATAACCCCATTTCTCTGCATATTTTAACTGCAAGAGTAGTGAACAGCATGATCCATGGGTTGAGCAGAGAAGGGCTTGGTTGTGGGCTTGTTTCCACATGAAAATAACACAGTACACATCCCCTGACATCGTTTTTGTCTATTTTGAAGCTTTACCCAATTAGATTTTACAAAAGAAGTCACATGACTATGACATTGACCTCATTCTAAATTGAAAGAAATCGTCAGTACAAGACCAATATTTGCAATTGCTGATTTTTGTCAAAAAAATGTTGTTCTACACAACAATTTTTTGGACATGGAAAGTAAAAATCTATCAATATTCAGGTATTTGGTATATAAAAAAATATACCCATAAAACTTATATTGAGCTTCACATCTATTTTTTTAAAGGTATGGTATATCTGAAAACGTGTATTTTAGCTATTGGGTATTGTTTTCAGTTTGTAACAAAAAAGATTGGCAGATAAAAACACAATCATTTTGAGTTCCATTGTTCCACCTTTCCGGTGATACCAGGTTTGCTTTTAAGAAATGGGATGTTAAGGGAGTATTTTGTTGTTGAAGTGAATCACTAGTGACCTTAAAGTTGAAAAAAGAGCTCTGTGAGCAGTTGGTAAATTCTTATCACATGGCAGTGAACAAGCAGCCGAGGAGTTAAATTAGTTAATATAACTTGACAAGATGGTTTAGACAATTTTTTTCAAACTTATTGAATAAATAGCTGGTTCAAGAGTTGGCGTATTACTGATACTGCTCTATAAAAACAAAAAACAAGGATACCAGTTAGCCATGAGGTGACAGCACACATTAATCATGACACATGACAAGATTACAACCACAAAACATATAAACTGACCAAAATGCACCTCTTCACACTGACAGTCTCACTCTGACACAGCATGAGGTGGCAACCACTTAACATACTCCAGACTGACCACGACGGTATCACTCATGACAAAGTGCATGATAACACCCATGCAACATACCCTAGACTGACCACAACGCACCTCTTCACACTGACAGTCTCACCCAGACACAGCACAAGACTGCAACCATACATCACCCCATAAACTGACAACGCACCTCTTCACACTGACGGTCTCACTCTGACACAGCACAAGACTACAACCATACAACACCCCAAAAGCAGACAATGCACCTCTTCACACTGATGGACTCAAACCAACACAGCACAAGACTGCAGCCATACATCAACCCATAAACAGACAACGCACCTCTTCACTGACAGTCTCAATCTGACACAGCACAACACTACAGCTATACATCACCCCATAAACTGACAACGCACCTCTTCACTGACAGTCTCACTCTGACACAGCACAAGACTACAACCATACATCATCCCATAAGCAGACAACGCACCTCTTCACTGAGTCTCACTCCAACACAGCACAAGACTACAACTACACAACACCCCATAAGCAGACAACAAACTTCTTCACACTGACGGTCTCACTCTGACACAACACAAGACTACAACCATACAACACCCCATAAGCAGACATCGCACAACTTCACTGACAGTCTCACTCCGACACAGCACAAGACTACAACCATACATCACCCCATAAGCAGACAACGCACCTCTTCACACTGATGGACTCCAACTGACACAGCATAAGACTACAACCATACAACACTGACGGTATGACACATGACACAGCGCACGATAACAACCATGCAATATACCCCAGATTAACCACAACGCACCTCTTCACACTGACAGTCTCACTCTGACACAGCATAAGACTACAGCCACACAACATACTCCAGACTGACCACGACAGTATCACTCATGACATTGCGCACGATAACAACCATGCAACATACCCCAGACTGACCACAACGCACCTCTTCACACTGAAAGTCTCACCCCGAAACAGCACAAGACTTCAACCATACATCACCCCTTAAGCAGACAACGCACCTCTTCACACTGATGGTCTCACTCTGACACAGCACAAGACTACAACCACACAACACCCCATAAGCAGACAACACACCTCTTCAAACTGACAGTCTCACCCAGACACAGCACAATACTACAACCATACATCACCCCATAAGCAGACAACGCACCTCTTCACACTGATGGACTCACTCCGACACAGCACAAGACTACAACCACACAACACCCCATAAGCAGACAACACACCTCTTCACTGACAGTCTCACTCTGACACAGCACAAGACTACAACCACACAACACCCCATAAGCAGACAACACACCTCTTCACACTGATGGTCTCACTCTGACACAGCAAAAGACTACAACAACACAACACCCCAAAAGCAGACAACGCACCTCTTCACTGACAGTCTCACCCCGACACAGCACAAGTCTTCAACCATACATCACCCCATAAGCAGACAACGCACTTCTTCACACTGAAACTCTCACTCCAACACAGCACAAGACTACAACCACACAACACCCCAGAAGCAGACAACGCACCTCTTCACTGACGGTCTCACTCCGACACAGCTCAAGACTACAACCATACAACACCCTATGAGCTGACAAAAACGCACCTCTTCACACTGACAGTCCCAGCAGGTGCGATCATAACCTGGCCATTCTCAAGAGGACGGATGTTATCACATGACACCACCCTCAGTCCCATCAGCCTCTTGCCGGGTGTGGCTCCTGTGGCACGACCCCGCGCCCGTGCCCTACAAAGACACATGGTCTGTGAGAGGGAAAGTGAAAGTAAAACAAAGAAAAGTGAAAAAGAAATAAAGGAAAGAGAAAGTAAAATGAAGCAAACATTTCAGTCTTTCTTAAATTTCATGAGGGAAATATATTTCTTCCGTACAGTTTTCTACATGGAAACAAAGTTATCAAGTACCATGTGGACAACCGAGCTTTATGTCCATCTATAATATTATAAACCAACCTCAAAGATAGTGATGAGGACTCTGTTGATTATCTCCAATGCAATCACTTCAAAGGTGATGGCAAATGCCCGGTCGTAGTCCAAATCGTTGAACGTCTCCATGATGTCCTCCCCATTAATAAAAGATCTGCCAGATTCAGAGAAGACAAGAAGATAAGAGCTAATTCTTTGTTCCCTTCAATCAAACATTATTTTTTTTTTGAAGACATATGTAAATCAGTCATTCAAGAATCACTGCCCCCCCCCCTTTAAAATTAAACGAAATAATCCCTCAACACCCCCTATCCTAAATCTCCCTCCTAATCTTAAATGCCAAAATCCAACCAGTTAGACAAAAATGCCATTCAATCCGACTCATTATAAGATACTTACAAATAGTCTAGATTGAATTCTGACACTAGACTGATGGAAATCAGCATCTTGATGTAGAACAAGAAGGTAAAGTCTATCAATTCAGCCGCAACCCGCTTCCAGAAGGACGGAATTTTCATCAGAACACCTGCAGGAGGGAAGGAGAAGAGAGAAAATAAGAGATCAACACAGGATGTAACCACTGAGTCCTTGAGATCCACCCACAGACCTCTGTCCAATACAATAAAGTAGAGAGGGTAACTCATTCGCAACATTTTCACAAGCAGGAATAAATCGAAAAGATAATTCCTACGGCTGCTTGATTACTTGGGAAATATTTTCATACTTAACTCATTACCTACGCACTGGCCATGAGATGGTCAGCGACCTATTTTCACCCCATACTGACTCGCCGCAAAGCGATGTGTGGGTGCATCGCTGTTCCCAGCAAGATGGCCGCAGGTTCATGTTTACGTTTTGCTGTTTTATGGGTTTTTTGTTTTGAAGTGGAATTACCATGCTGTTTTTAATTTTTTTTTTACCCAAAAACCCATAATTTTCTTATTGTTGAATAAATGAAGCACCCATTGACACCATTTTGTTAGATTCAAAAAGTGTTTTATATTGATTTAGCCTTATCAAAAATGACTTTGTTAAAAAATGTGAGAATTTTTTTTTAAGGGGTGGGAGGGGGTTGGGGAAGAGTTAATATGGTTAACTACTGCGGTTTAACTCTATGAAGTTTTCCTTGACATCAGTCCCAGGTGCTATGGAGCAGCCGATCGATAAATCGTGGGACTGAAGAGAAAGGGCGATTGATTCTCGGAAAAGAAGAAAGGCATTCTGAATCACACTCAAGAACAAAGGAGCTTTGCCTTGTGCAAACATGAGTGGTGCCTAGCGCCAAACTTGGTCAAGATGTTCCTTCTTTACCAGCCAATTAGGTGAGCGTGGGTACCCCTACCTAAAGAAAAGATTGAAAGCAGTCACAAAAAGATGCTTTCCAAAAACAAAACAAACAAACAAACAAACAAAAATAGAATTTACAGAAATATCAATGTTCTCTTGAGTAATTTATTGCTAAGAAGGCTTTATCATCATATTCCTTTACTTTTCATGGGATAACACCAGTATGTTTGCTCCAAAATCGAAATTTTGAAAAAGTTGTCGAAAAAAAAATTCTCTCCTCAACCAACTTTCGATCCTAAGTTGCTTTCCATTTCTTGCTTTGACAATGCCACTATCAAGTGACTATTTGGTATCATATATTTCATCAGACATTCAAGATTGACACAGGCGTGTGTAATTTTCCACTGAAAACAAAGCCCAACCCCACCCACCCCTCCACACCCCTGAAATTGGCTGTGAACTACTCCTGCAGTTAAAGGATAGTTCAGAAATGAGGGCACAGCGCAAGATTGCACTACTCCCGCAGTTAAAGGGTGGCTAGTTTCAAACGCAGAAGTGGGGATCTCACTACTCCCACATTACAGGGGTTAAACACCAGTCAGAGAAGAGAAACTAGACTAGCACTAGCCCAAGAATGAGCAGAACATTTCTGAGCACCATGAAATATACATTCCAATGCCTCTTTTCATATTTCATAAAGTTTCATGATTGTTTGGGCAGTCATTTGTGTAGTACACACAATGCAACTCTGCGCCCAGAGCAGCTTTGTCTTTTCTTTCTCTTTAACTGTCTTTTTATTCACGATTTTCCTCCATCCAAATTCAACTGTATTTTTTTTTTCCGGACCTTCCCTTCACTATTTTATTCCAGAACAACTATTGTAGGAATAGTTACAACCAATAGTTGTGGATGATGATCACTGCACAAGGCGGTAAACAGAGAGGCTTGCCAAATGTTTCCTTTTCAGGGCCCAAAAAGTCACTTTTCCAAAATGCATCAATCATGGCATATGATACATCAAATTGAAGCTTATGGCCTGGAGATTTTGAAAATGTGACTTTCAG
>JBCIKM010236411.1:0-12327 GCA_039654465.1 Melibe viridis | reverse complement strand
TTACTTTCCTCTGGGCTCCTCTATGACCCTCGTGTGTCGTGGGGCCCTAAAACCTCCAATAAACAAACAAACAAATTGAATGAAACCTTAGCTTGATGCTTTATGTGTGCTACAAGTTTCTGAAGAAGATAAAGTATTCTTTTTACCATTGCAAGTTTCCCTTAGGTTTTGTCTTGAAATTTCATAGCTTTAAAGATTTTGCTCACATGTTCTCGAATATGGAAAGCAAAATAAGATATTCATCACTAAATATTTTGCTTTCTGAGCCTCTACCACAGCTAACCTTTGGTTTTTATTATGAACGGAAAATTAATCATGTTATGTGAAGAAAGTAAGCGTACCAATTTCATTTCCAGATTATATCTTTTTCTCATTCAACACACATACCTTGACAAATTTGAAGCCTCTGACATTTGGACTCATAGAATACTAATAGCAATACCCAGTATAGCAAAAATAACAAATGAAAAAGTTTTGAAAAAAATCAGCTGAATGCCATAGGTTTTGTTGACCATAAGGAACAGAATTAAGTGCTTTTTTATTGGCCATATATTTGACATATAGATAGACCCAAAAAATTGGTAACATTAGGATTTTTGAAGGGGCTAATTTTAATTTCAGACAGCTTACCACATTATTAACAGCTTAGAGAAAGGAAACATCTGACCCTGCCAACGAAACTGATTACACAAGAAGTGCTGAAGACAGAATTAGATGGAAAAAAATAATTAGTACCTGTTGGAAACAGCTAAATACTGAAGGTATTGATGACTGTAACTCCATGCCAATATTCCATTACGGAATTTGAACTTGAAAATATGTAACTCATCATTTATTTTTAATGCATGAACACAAAATTGATTTTTTTCATTGTTTTTTTTTGTTTTTTCCCCCTTCCACTCAGACTTAGTTCTAGACAGGCTGCCAATCAAGCTCTAGAATTTCTGGTGAACAATGCTGATGAGATCTTGTCCTTTGAGCAATCATCCAAGTTTGATCTTGTGAAGATCTTACAGGATGCTCGCAGTGATATCTTCACCACAGGCGGGGATAGAGCAGATGCTCAGAATGCACTTATTATCTTCAGTGACACAAGCTCAGGCCAAGATTTGGGAGAGGTAAAGCTTCCTTGTTCGTATTAAGTCTGTTTTTGGGCCTTGTTATTAATTTTTAAATGAGCATGCACAGGCTGTAGCTGGTAAACAAATTTCAATGTGGGATTTGCATGTTATGAGGACTGACTGAGTTACAAAAATTTGAAACAAACAACAATAAAAACTCGAAGCAAGAATAAACCCAAGAAACAAAAAGTCTCAATGTTTACACCAAAATTTGGTTGAGATTCAAAGAAGATTGGCCTCAATAAAGAATATGTTTAAAGAATGTGATTACAATATCTGAACAGGTCTACAAACTGGATATTTTGTTTTAAAGTGTCAGGCAAGCAGTATATAGGATTCCTTAAAAGCAATGAAAGACATAATGTTTGCAGCATTAAAGAATATTGCATACATGACTTAAATGTGATGAATCCTTGGCAAAGTTGATATTGTTTTGTAAACTCGTAAAAAAAAAAAGACATTTACAAATTAGGGAATATCTTAAGACAGGCCGCTTGGTACACAGATGTAATAATTGCAGGAGATAGGTGGACCACCAACATAAAGGAAGAAATTGAATGGACAAAAATGCAGCAGGAGAAGACAAGCAGATAACATTCTTTATTAAAATTATCAGCATATAAGTTGCTGTCAACTCGACAACAAAATCCAATCCCAACATTGGAGACATACTAGTTTACTTTTAACCATACAAGGGATTAAATGCCTGCTGATTGACTACTGATATTTTCCATTTTGAGTGAGTCAATTTGTGGCTTGAACTCTCACCCAGATGCAGTTCTTTTATGCAAAATTGCAGGATCTTTTTGAAGTGCTCTGTCATTTCATTGCATCCAAGGATCCCAGGAGTAATTAGCAAACTGTGACACAAATTAACAATAATATTAATCATGGTGATCTCCAAGCTTAAAAAAAAAAACCTAAAGAACAACTACATAACACAAATCATCTAGAAATGCTCCATAACTTTTGCTGGCTTATGAGACACTGGCCTGCTAGCTGATTTGTTAATGAATTCCACTCACAAACTAATGGGGCTAGTGTTCAGACCCTGGAGGTGGCTGTCATCCTTTAATATTGACATCATGGGTGATCCCTATTTGCAACAGGTGTATGTAGTGAATGCCCAGTGCAAAAAATGGCCCACATCCTCAATGACTGCAGACTGGCGCTTGCAGTCACAGATGAGGACCTCCATGCCCGTACGCCAAAGGCCTTGACCTCCAACCAGTATTGGGTCAAAAAGATATAATGATTGGGTGTAAAATTTATGAATAATAATCTACTCCCCTTTTGGGTGCTTAGGCTGTGGCTCTCAAATATTTGCCAGTGGAAAAGCTGATTATTTTAATGTATTTTTTTTATTTATACGCAATGATCTGGGAAGCAGCATACATAAAAGTATCAGATTTAAATGCAGGTTCATTCATGTAAAATGATATGCTAAGTAGCATTACTTATCAAAATATAATATAATATGACATTTGAATAGTGCCTATTCATGATCATCACCATACTCTAAGCGCTTTAAAATACCATATCCCTGAAAGACAAATACTCTGACTACTACAATTACTCATTGATTTGCAAACCATTATATTTCACTTGATAACTGTTGAGGAAATATCGAAGAAATGATAAGTTTTGAACAACAGGGTTTGCTATGGACAACTTGAGTGATTCCTTTCTGCACTGAGTGTAAGCTTGATGAATAATCTATTCCGTTCATGGGCGCTGAGGCCACAGCACTTTAGTGTTTACAGGTTGACAGGCCATTCTTTTTGCTTTAATCTTCCAAGATGTTTTTTTAACATAAATGTCTTTTGAGATGTCTGAAAAATATTATTTTTTTGTCTTTGATGTCTTTTATTAGTGTGTGAGGTTTTGTCTTAACTATTTACTATCTTTTCCCGTTCTGTTCACAATTGTTTCTCCTCATATTATACAGATTGATGCAGAGGCTAAGAAAACTGCCATGGCAAATATAGCTGTTTTCACAATGGGCATTGGGCTAAAGGACAAGGGTGAAATGGAGAAAGCAGCAATTTCCTCTGAGAATGTGTTTGCCTTTGCTGATTATAACGACTTAGGCCAGTATGGAGCTGCTTTAAAACGGGAAATTGGCGTTTGTGAGTTGATTTAGAGTTAACAATTATGATACAAGATTACCCTTTCACTTACTGCATTTACAAAGGGTCTTTCATTTTTTGGCTGTCCTACATCAGGTTTTCTTGAAATGGACTGCAAAACAAACTGTTCTGCCTTTAAACTTTTTTTTTAAAACAGATGTTATGTTTGAAACTTGAATCTTGTCTGTGTGATCTCTTACCGGAAAACTCAGCCACTCATCAGAATAATATTAGTGCTTCAATCACATGGGATAATAAAGGACAGAAAGGAGAGGAGTGGACGAGAGGTATTCTATCTCCAAACTAGTACTATCATAGCCCTGCTAAAAAAATAGAAAAGAGTTGCTGATCTTGTGTTTTAATTGCAGTTGTCCAACTAGTGAGACAACTTAATAAGAATCGTCAAAACCTTCCCTTGGCTGACAAGTGGATCACTTTCACAAATTGATACAAAAAACAAAATAAAAAAATAAAAAAAATAAGAAGGGACATTTATGAAGCACTTATTTACAGTCATCACCATGCTCTAAGTGCATAACAATACCATATCCCTGGCAGACAACAAACCTGTAACACATGATGAGACAAACCGCATTTTAGGCGTGTTACAGTATTTTGGACAGACACGAGGTTGTCTGATCCACAACCAGGGGGACATCCAAGCTTTATATCCATCTTGGATAGGATGAAGTAAGTGTGGTAAAGGGACTCACTCAAAGGCACAACTCCAATGCCCTGAGGCTATACATGGGGCAGCGGAGCTGGGAAGTGAACATAAGCGTCACCACTCCAGACTCTAGCCACCATCGTGGTTACTTGACTCTCACATTTAGATAATTGTGTTAATACTACTGAGTAATTCATGCCTCAGCAGTTGCATCAAAGATTGCTGTAATCAAACCCCTGTGATTTAAGGACAATGAAACCAAGAAATATTTCTGCAATTTATAGTATATTTGACGCAAAACATTTGTTATTATTTCAGTTTCAATTTTACATTATACATATTATGAATAACTTGTTATTCGTAAAGATTTCAAATTTAGATTTGTCCTTTGTGAGATGATATTGCAATATGAATTCTACTTTTTGTGGTAAATAAAGTATTTTATCTTTATCCTCTGTGCACATTTCTTCCTTTTATCTCTGAATGCTCTGATATTTTACACATTAGAATGGTGGGTCCACATTTGGTGGAAGATTTAAATAATGCATAATAATGTTTGAAAATACTCAATGGAATAATTGCATTTATTGTGTTTTTATTTCTAATCTCAGAAAATCATTCAATGACAATATTTTTCTTTCTTCTTCAGTGAATACAAGAGAGTTACCTCCTGAGTTCAAGACAACTATTGTATCTCCTGAACGTAAGCTTATTTTGGGGAGACTGGTGGAGTATTGTATTTCTTTGTAAAGAGTACAATGAGTAATTAATCCTACTTTAAGGATACTTTATTAGAGAATCACCAACAACTTGAACTGAACACTATGACTAACAAGTTCTGTCATACTGTGAGAATTGATTCAGATTGATGTGTTGTTGGGGGTTATGAATTTTGTTTTTCTTTCTCAAAAAAGAAGAGGGGATGTGAAGGGAGAGTAGGCAAGGTAATGTAGAAATAAATGATGAGGAAAAGGTTTTTTTTTTACACTTCTTAATTATAGCAACCATATAGCAATGATCAAGGATATTGCTAAGAAATAAATTCTATCAAGATTACATGCATGAAGTTGATAGCATTTATAATTTATCCCCAGATAAGGATTATACTCGGGATAAACAAACAAACAAACATACAAGAGAAAGTTGTCCAAAAGATGGAGAACAAAAGTTTATTCATGACCTCCTTGAAATGAGTTTTGTGCATGGTTAATCCTTTTGAACTGTGATATTCTATCAGTGCATCAAATATTCTGTCTTTATTTTCTGCATTAAGTCTGAGGCTGTCATAAAGCCTTTATTTGTCTTTGGTCTTGTGTATTTTCCTTCATTTTTTCATTTATTTTATTACATTTATTTCATTTTATTTTATTTTATTTTACTTTTTTTATTTTTTTTATTTATTTTTTAATGTTGAGAAACATACTTGTAAGGCTATATCAAAACACAATTTAAAGGGAGAAATCATTTTTTGTCCCTACAATTAACCCTTTTTATATCTTATCCCATTATAGCCCTGCTTTTCCACTGTTTACGGAAGAGATTTATTCAACTATGATTTATTTCTACCTCTAACTCAATCTATATTTCAGAAAATTGCTCCGGATTATACACCAGTAGTAGAGAAACCATGTGAATTAACAATGATGTTGATTTCAGATGCAGGTTTTCAATTTCAGGAGAGACTTAAAAGCCCAAAATAGAAAAGCTGTTATGACAAGTCTCAACCTTTAATTTAGTCATGTTATCATTTGACTATCATCACCAATCTATCATATTATCATGGTGTTAATATTGCCATATCTTCATATATACAATACAAACCACCAATTATAGCACCAGTTAAATGACAAAGAATTCATGAAACAGGTTACCGAAAATAATACAGTGTGTTGATTGAAGATACTAATGTAATTTTTATTTTTTTTTTTGGAATGCTAATTACGTCATAGATGATAAAGTTCCTGTTCAATTTTAAATTTTGGATTGAATGAAGGCCAAATCTGGATCATATTTCACCATCATACCTTTTTAGACCTTTTATTTTGGATATTGAAAAGCAGTGTAATGACATATGACCTGCTGAATATATCAAAGATTTTCTAATACCCCTTTGGAACTTGATGTCAAGTACTAACTTTCTCTATTCATTGTATCTAATATTTTCTTCATGGAAGACTAATTTCAAGTGTTATGCAAGTAAAAGAGTCAGTCAGGGCAAAACAAAGGTAAAAATTATTATCTTAGCAGATAATGTTATTAGTTTTATCTTTGTTTGTAAGTCTGAGCAGGAAAAAAATAAATACCAATGCTGCAGGAGATTTTCACCCCCATTAATTTTATCATCAAAGTCTTCTTTATAGAACAGGAGCTGCTTAGTGGAAGGGGGTATAAATAAATTGAAACTTAAATTCCTACCTGAATTAAAAGCCATCTTTAACAGCTTTTTCATTATTTGATTATGATTTAGTTTCCCTTTATGTTCTGTCATGATGTGTTTAGTTTTTTTGTTCCTCCAATTTTTTGTTAGATTTGTGTTTTATTATTTCCTTTCTAACGGCTGTTGTGGCATTCCCTTCCTCCCCTGTTGTCATAATTGCCAATGAAAAACTTCCTCTATCACTGATCCATTTTGTTCTTTTATGCTTAACACATCATTACTAATGGACCGTTGGATGTAGACCATTTCTACTTACAAGTAAAAGCTCAGGAAAGTTGGACATTCTCAAGGTGACTGATATTTCATTTTTTTAGTCTGTTTTTAGTGATAATGTGCCTGCTGCCTTTGTCTCAAAAAACTTTTTTGTTTTCTGTCTGACTTTCTTTCTCTGATTATTAAAATGTGACTTTACTCGTCTTGTTTATTTCATTGTTTTGTGTGTTAGCTCATATTTTCAGCATTTTATATTCACCATGGACCATAACGGAGGGAATGTACGAAGTCAAAATTGCCTTCTGAGGGATCTGCATGATCTCTCTCAGCCTCTCCTGTTTTCCTTAATGTGGAAAGAATATGAACTCCTTAGGCCCAGCCACATTTCAAAGTGATGTTTGAGCCAGAGTGGAACAGAAACCAGATATTCAACAGTCCGCGAGTGAAAAGGCCCAAACGTAAACCAAGGGAAGACTCAAAAGGGCCTACAGGCAGGCCAGCATCTGAACCTGCTTGAGAAGGACTACTACTATTTTATGTGGCTAGAACATGGTTCACCGTGACATACGGAATAACGGAATAAGAGGGAAACATTCCTGATATCCCGCTCTCTCACCAAATTCTACCATGCAAAAGAAATTAAAGAGACCATAACATACTCTGCAATCAAGATTTGTTCTTCATGCCACACTTAAAAAGAATTCTAGACAATCAACAAGAATCACATTTAATTTGTGCATTCCTCGTTCTGTTGCCAGTTTTGTTTTTTTGTTTGTTTTGTACTGTTTTTTCTGATGAAAATATTTTCAACATACCTACCTTACATTTATATTCATTCATTTATTCTGTTATCTTCTTTCAACAGCCAAAACAACAACACCAAGTCCTCCTGTAAGACCTGGAATTAGAAAAAGTATGTGGTTGGTTATTGTTAAATGTGTTTTTGTTTATTTATGTTGTCACAATTTTCATACTTTATGTATATTTTTCATAGTAAATAAATATCTAGATAATCAAAAGTCAGCAATTTCACTACCCATTGTATCTGCTACAAAATGAAAGAATTACTTTATCTTTGACTTAATAAATGAAAAATTTATGAGCCAGAAAGTTGACCCAACTCCACTTGCCTCTGGCCGGGGTAAGTTGTCACAAGGCCTGGGGTAGATTGTCATAATGTCAGTCTTTGCAGCACAAAAACTGTGACAGCGTTAATTAACCATATGAATGCATCAGCCTTTCTCATTTGTTTGTTTTTATTCATTAACAGGAATAAAAATCTTTTTGTTCACCTTAACCCCCCAACACACACACACACACACACACACAGACACACACACACACACATACACACACACACACACACACACACACACACAAACAAACACACATACAAATTATTATGTGAAAAGTCTAACATTTTCATTAAAAACAAAAAAAACAACTCATCTTATTCAATCAATCTTCAATCCATTGGAAGTCTTTTTTGTTTTCTTGATGTAATTTGGCACCTTAGATTTGTTTTGTCTTTAAATCTTGGAGAGAGATAATGGTTGTGAAAGACAACAACAAAGCAAACTCAACCACTTATTTGTCAGCCAAATTCTCATCCAAATGCATGAACATAGCATTTGGAATAACTCTTTAGAATAGTTTATCAAATAATAGAAAAAGTCACCTAGAAATTTACACATATTACCCTCTTAAATGTTCCTTCTTTTTTTTTTTTTTGGTCTTTTGCTTATGCATTTAAAGACAGTCTTTTCAGGCAAGTGAACTGAGTGCTCAGTATATGATAGGCTTTTATCTTATTCTTTTTTTTGTGAGTGTGTATGTGTGTGGGGTTGGGGGCGGGGTGGGTGGGGCTCTCTAGTGCATGATTCACAATAACTCCTTTCTTGTCAGTGTTGAAAGCCATGAATCTAAAATAAAAATACAACAACCGTGTTCATTCTCTCATAAACAGAATTTGTCTTCAAAAATTATTATTTCTTCCATATAAATCAGACTGGTTTTAGCTGTGGTCCTTGTCGTTTAAAACATAATAAAGAAATGACAAGTGTACCTCTTTGTATCGGAGTGAATCTAAATCATTATATTTTTCCAAACTTTTGACTTTAGGTTGTAAAGATGCTCGTCATGACCTGGTGTTTGTTCTGGACTCCTCCACCAGTGTGACGGAGAAGAACTTTGATTTGATGAAAGACTTCATCAAGGACTTTCTGTATGAGGCGGACATTGACAATGGCAATGTGAGAGTGGGTGTGATTATCTACAGCACAGTGGACAATGTGCAGTTTCAGTTGAATACCTACAAGACCAAGGCAGATGTATACAATGCCATTGATAAGATTCCCTATCGCTACGGCAGCACCAACACAGCAGATGCCCTGAAGACTATGAGGACAGAAATGTTCACAGAGTACCGTGGAGACAGGGAGGGAGTGGACAATATTGCCATTGTGGTGACAGATGGTGTGTCCAATATCAACTCCAGGAGGACTGTTCCAGAGGCAGAGGAAGCCAGAGCTGCAGGGATCCACATCTATGCTATTGGTATCGGCTTGACAGACACTAATGAGTTAAATGGAATTGCTAGCCGTCCAGTTGAAGAAAACCGATTTGCAGTTCAAGACTTCACACAGCTAAGAGACCTAAGGCATAAAGTTTTTGCTTCCCTTTGTGAGTTTTGCATTTGTCATTTTTTAAAAACATTTTTTCCACTACGTTTTTGAAATAGAGTTGAAGAATTCTTTGATAAAGGAAGTCTAATATTCAAAAGATGAAGTGAATTTATTCTCTTAGAAGCACTTTTTAGTAGAAATTGTGCCTGCCTTTTTTGTTGGGATGTTTTTAGGGTTTTTTTAGGGGTTAAGGTGAAAGGTTGGGGGGGGGGGGGTGGGGGGGTGCGAAATGCACTTCTCACCCGAATTTGTTATTGTGAAGAAAGCATTAGATACATATTTTTTTTTTTATTATTTTAGAAAAGTTGACATGAAGCCTTTTTCAAATATATGCAGCAGTTGAATGAAAGCTATTTCATTGCCATTCAGGAAAACTGTAATATTTTAAAATGACTACTTTTCAGCAGGAGCAAAAATACATTTTTCTTTTGAGTGATACAAAAACAAACTACATATTCTAAATGTCAAATAGAGGAAAGTGAAAACAGATATTACTAGTTATATTTGCAAAGGCAAATACTTGCGAAGGTAACATTTTCGAAAAAAATAACATACCACAGTATTCATTGATTGTGATGGTTTGATCATTGAATGGTCAAAATTCACTTTTGGAAAGTTGCAAAATTTTGGTAAAATAAGTTTAGATAAACTAGAAACAAATTTTCAACAAATCAATTTGGAATTCTGGCCAAGGCAGCTGATATGTTAAGAAGTCTTTATGTTTGTTGTGTATTTCTCCTTTTGGGTCTTTTCTACTCTTATTTTCTTGCGGCTTCCTCGTCAAGCCAAAAATCATGTGCTTATTGACCTTAACTGCAGTTCAGGCACATCTATTGAAAATTTCACATTAATCAATGAATGTATTTGAAGAGCGTTTTTCCAAAACTCATCAAGTGACCTTTCCAACAATTCTGAGGTATTGCTTCCTTATGAGTTTCTCCACTTCAAAGTAAAAGCTCAACGAAGAGAAACTTGAAACTGCTATTACATCAAGTTCCAAAGGTCATAAATTTATTGACTCAAAGAGGGAAATCAGGGGATGCAATCTTTGATTTCTCAAAAAAATTTAAACAGCACTTAGTGAGTTTTGGAAAAAAACGCTCTTCATTTTTTATTTTTTTTAAAAATATTTATTTCCCCATTTAGCTCATACACAGTCTCCTTGGTTGAGATGAAACACTATATAAGCAGACAATTTATAGTCTCTAACATCCCTTGTAAAGCTAGAATAATCTTACAAGCTCTCCTCAAAGTCATTAGGACTTTCATATCTAGTTATATCTTCTTAATCAAGTGAATTGTGAAATGATGTCTTTATCAGCTGTGTTTATTGTGGAAACTCAAACAGTTGTACAGTCCAAATAAAAATCAATGAATTTAAAATGAAAAACATATTTTTCTCTCATGAATCAAATTTGAAAAATTAGTAAAATGTTTATTGAGTGCATTAGCCAGTTTTGTATAAACTGCTCTTTATTTTCGCTTTGTTTTTCTTGAGCTGCAGTGACTGGCACATAGAAAGGAAGTCACAGAAAGTACCCATGCCGCTGAGAGTGGCTGGTGGGACTGAATCAGTTAAAATCATGTTAATTCTAGCAGACTCAACACTGATAAGGAAATCGGATAATTGCTTTAGATAACTTTCCTTAAAATTAAGACTTGTTAGTTTGTGGCTATGTACAATCCAAATAAAGACAAAGTGCTATAATGGTTTAAGAAAATATTTGTCTATAGTTTGACAGGTTAGCGTTTTTTTCTGAAAAAAAAACAAAAAATAGAAAAGCTTTTTGTGTGTTTTTTTTCTGAGCTGCATCAAAAAACATGATGATTCTAATTTGGTCCTTTAATTTCTCTACCACAGGCTCTGACTTCGTACCCCCTGAACCAGAACCTGAAATCAGTAATTATAAGTATTTATCTTTGCCAGGGAAAAAAAAATAAATGTTGTATTGGCTTATTACTGTACAAACTATTGGGTTATTGGTGGAAAAAAAATGATTCCATCTATAACCAATCCTTAAGCCTGCAAGTATTATTGACATTAACATGAAAATATGCACTGAAAACTTCAGGTTGGATTTTAACCTTCAAGTAGTGTTGAGAATACAGCATATTAAGCACCAAAGAAACCGGAGTTTCGAAAGGGTGTCTTTGATATATGTGAGATTTGGTGAAAGGGGTTGCAGATTTTATCCAAACTGATATGTTATTTCATTTTCATTAATCTATTTGCACTTAAATGTTTCTGATTGCAATTCTAATAATGCATTTGCTATTTACTGGACATTTTGCGGTATCATGTACTATTTAGTGAAAGTGGAGGATTATATACAGGGAATTTAAAGGCAATTAAGGAGTTGCTGTATTAGTTTGTAATAAAACCACAATGGCATTGAGGCTCTTAGCATCCTCCGTAGCCTGTGTTTCTGTTTCTTATAGTTTGACAGGCATTTATCTTCTTACTTTTTCCACCAATCTCACCAGTGTTCTTTTTCTTACTGGTACAAACTGGTATTATACATTAGGTTTGAATAGTCTGGGTCCTGTTGATTATGCCATTGAATTTGTTGCTAGTATCTGGTATGGTTCAGGGGGTTTTGACAATAAGTACCTAGAACCTATTTTCGTAAATTAAACAGTAATTCGACATAAATTGGTATTGATAATAATGTTGTCCTCTCCTTATTGTCCAATCATTAGACAGTGTAGTTCATATCACTGAGTTTGATACTTTATTTTGATTATGATAAGCACAAATATTCATAATATATTTGTTATCAGTGAACAGAAAAGAAAAAAAAGAAAAAGAAAATTTTGTAATAATAGTTATAACATTTTATACTGTAGCAAATACAGTTGTCTTTTTAAAACATAAATCAGTATTTGTCATTTGTGAGTACTTTTCCTTTCCCATCGAGAAATAGTGCATCTGACAAAATTCGAGCTTTATTAATAGTGCACTCAGGACCAGATATATTATTATTCCTTCCCTCTTCAGGTTGTGGAGATGCCCGTCATGACCTGGTGTTTGTCCTGGATGCCTCCACCAGTGTGACCGAGAAGAACTTTGACTTGA
>JBCIKM010236300.1:5000-12328 GCA_039654465.1 Melibe viridis | reverse complement strand
CAAGAGAGTAGACTGATAAAGGGACGTTAGTCACCAGCAAGAGAGTAGACTGATAAAGGGACGTTAGTCACCAGCAAGAGAGTAGACTGATAAAGGGACGTTAGTCACCAGCAACAGAGTAGACTGATAAAGGGACGTTAGTCACCAGCAACAGAGTAGACTGATAAAGGGACGTAACACTTAAAACGCACAAGCCACTGCCCACAACACTGTTTCTTCCCTTGAGTATTTGCCAAGCTGGAGCAACGTCCCAACCGCACATAATTTGGTCGACATGACCACCGCCCACGCTCTGTTGTTCCGGCGTTGGATTGTGGGGCCAAAGAGCATCTCATTTGGTCTGTGTGACGGAATTGCTCATTTTCTTGTACGACTCCTGGCAGTGAGCAAACCTGCACCAGCACAAGTACATACTCAGTCATCGTGGGGAAGGTGTAAAGAAAAGTTCTGGAACCCAATGCCAAAGGATGCGGGTTCAATTCCTGCCAGGGCCGATAAATCATTCAAACTGCGATGCTGCATTTAGGCGGATGATTGAGTCGTCCCAGTCTCTTATTGAGACAGACTCGTTAGAAGAAAAAAAAAGAGTGTTTTATTTTCTTTTTTTCCTCTCATTGAATGTGTATTTCCTTCAGAGTTGGACCGACTTTGTTTGCTTATTGTTTATTGGAGGTTTTAGGGCCCCACAACACATGAGGGTCACAGAGGAGCCCAGAGGAAAGGAAGATGATAGATTAGTTAAAAGAGGGAACAGATCAAATCACACTAAAAAATAAATATCTCTCAAAACACATGGACACCACGGAGAGATCATTTACAATGACAAAAAATATAATCTCTCACAAAAATAAGCAATGGCCATCACTCATAACAGCATAATGGTTCAGGAAGATCCAGGATCTTTAAACCCCCTTTGTGCACAAAAGGGACCGACTTTGCAATAAATTGTACACGTGCATTACGAGGCTTGATTTGTTTGCTTATTCTGTAGCTTTCTTTCCTCCTATTGTATGCCAGTTTGTGTTTGTTTGCATCCTCTGGAGAATCCAGACTCCCATAAGTTATGTACCAAAAGGAATGAAATAGGGGACAGCCAGTGAAACCCAAACAAGACAACAAAAACAGGATGAAAAAAAAGGGAAAATAGTAAGATGATAGCTTAAGATAAAAAGAAAAGAAACAGAAGTAGAAGTGCCCACCAGGGACATAGGATAGTTTTGTGAATGTACACATTGAATGAACCCTGCCCAGTCCTCTCTGCAGGAAAAATAAATTTGCCACGCATTGAAAATAAATTACAACTGAAAAGAAATTGTTTATAAATCTAAATTTATTGAGAAAAAAAAATTGCCACAAAAAAAAAAATATTGATATTAAAAAGGCTTTAGAATACGTAAACCAATCAAAAATCACAATGGATTAAGAAAAAGGAAACTAACAAAAGGGGAATACAATTATAAGAAATGAACAATTCAAGACCTAAAAATCAAGGCTTTGAAATGAAAGCTGAATATTTGCCCAACAAAACAAAAATGCTATGTCTAAAAATATAGAATTATTTGCCACATGTAAACAAAGAGAAAATTTGTTTTGAAAAATTACAATTCAAATGCATTTATTGAAATTACAAGTTGATCGAACCATAGCCGCTCTAAGCGATATCCTGGATGAGTGAGAGGTTGGACTACTTTTTTGGTGAGGCAGCGGAGAATCGTCCAGGTAGAGAGATTCAAATTTGAAGAAGTTGATGCAGGAGGTGAGAATAACGAACAGTCTGAACTTCCTAAGGACAATGAAGGTTGGTACTTGTGATAAAAAAGAAGACAAGGACAGTGAAGGTTGGTACTTGTGATAAAAAAGAAGACAAGTGCTAGGTTTGACATGCGCAAGGCTTGACAAGCGATATGTTGCGTTCATGTTTCTCAAATTACAATTGTGTGCTGGTACCATTAAGCATTACGTTAATATGGATTTTGTGCATTTTCATCATTTTTACTATCACAAACACTGACACCCTAAAAGGTCACAACTCGCCTCCTCTCTTCCTTTTCACAAAACTTTGTGGAGCTTACACCTTTCAGCTGTATTTTAAAATATCACCAGAAGCTGATTGTACGTTTTAAAGTGGGTACCCGTAGTAATACACACAAACAGTTTAAATCATTGAGATTGCATTTGCAATGGAGATAAAGCGCTTACTTATATTCTAGAATACACAGTATGTGGAATGTTAGAAAAAAGGCAACAGGTACCTACTTATATCACTTCAGTATCAAGAGTAAACATTAAAACTATGAAAATGAAAGCTGAAGAGGATGAAAAGATCTGATTCCTATTTATTCACATGAGAGAGACAAGTAATTACATTCTTAGAGAAAAAAGTCTTATAGCTTTCCGTGAAGGAGAATCTAGAGGCTGAAGACGGTTGGCTCTCTTTCCAGATATTGCTGGATTTCAATTTCCATTGCCTCCATCTGTTGAAAACATTGGAAAAAAAAAAATAAAAACAGAGTAAGAATTAGACAGCGAAAACTCTGACTCGAGGTCAAAGGTGAATGTGAGCAATTTGTTACTTATCCTTATTTTATCATTGTAGCTGCCCTCCCCAGTTGGAAGGGTTTTCCACTCGCCTGCTGAAGGAAGAGGGTTCGAATCTTGGCAGGGGCTGTCGTGGTCCACAGAGGATAAACATGGATGATTCCATCAGGTGTAGCCCTGATATAGAACCTGGTACCCTTCTTGAGTGCCTAGGCCACGGCACTCGTGTGTTTGCAGGCCCACAGGCCAATTTTGTTTTTACTCTTAAAATGTTGCTTTGTGATTGTATGGCCCCTTTTGCCAAGGCCTCAGCAATTCTCCACTACATCAATATTCATATGCAGTGAATGCAAAGTAGAATTCTGTTATCAGTAATGCTTCAATACAATACAATGTTCCACAAAAAGTTATTTGATGCCTGCAAAGAAAATCTTTAAAAAAAAACCCTTAAAAAACAGTAAATCGATAAGCATAATTTAAAAGCGTATTCTGCCAATCTATTCCAAACAACAGCTAAGAGGAACTTTAATACTGACTTCGGTTTATGAGCAAAGAATCTTTAAAAGAATTAAACCGGATAATGTCACGACACTTTTATAATCTATCAAGGAAGAGAAGAACCTGCTCCCTACGTCTATCCCCAGATGAGCACAAACGGAACTGACCTCTTCGCACTGCTCTGGCACATCAAACACAGACTCATCCTGAATGCCTCCAGTGATGTCCACATAGCCGCTGTTCTGCATGAAAGACGCTGAAAATCAAAGACAAAAGAACAATGAACATTCATAATGGGCAGCATATATAAATAAAATGTTTCTCAAAAGTCACATTACCCAACGTTTTTATGCATTCCATCACTGGTTCTTGGAAAAAAGTCCTGCATTGGCAATATTCAACACAAGGAATGCTCAAGAATGAAAGTATTAATTTTTAAAAGATATTTTTTTAAATCAAATTTGTAAGGTAATGTCTACAAAAAATCTTTGCACAAATCTTTGATGAATCACAAATTAGTAAGACAATGTCGACAAAAAATCTTAGTGCAAATCTTTTATTTATCTTAAGACAATGAAGAAGACCCCAAACGAGGGGGAGAGGCCTGGTGAGGATCACTCACTTTCACCGAAGTGTCCGCTGACGATTGTGCCCACCGGAATGATGTTGTCACCCAGTTTGGACACAGTGATTTCAGCATCCATTCTGTTCTTCATAAAGTTATAGCTGGACACGGCCAGGCCTCCTTTTCCTTTCAGTCCCAGGTAGAAATCTGCTTGGTGCTTTGCCCCCTCTGTGAGGAGACAGAGAAATAAGACAGACAATGTGATCATATCATGGTGCTAGAGAAAAAAAAGGTCAAGAGTTTAGGGGCTCTTCATAAATAAATAAATACAAAAAGAGACAAATTAGAATGTTCCCAAAGAACTTATTGAAAGACCAGTTTAAGCAATTTTAAAGAGATTTGGACGGGGTCAATTGGACAGCCAGTGTGAAAGGTAATAGCACCAAAAAAATGGAAGTAAATCCATAAGCTGCTGCTGCTGCTGCTACTACTGGAAAGTATGTGATACCCATAAAAATAAAATACAAACTCACCTGGGATGCAGGCCTCCCTGAATGGTCTCTTCCAGGTCTTGATCCAGCATTTGTTGGTGTTCAAATTGACAATGTAAGCGGTGCCGTTCTGTGAAAGAAGAGAATAAGAGAAAACGGTGTAGAGACAGGGCCGAGAGGAGTCGAAGCCATAGACAGAAAGGAAAAAACATCAAATTCTGTGAAATAGGTGAAGTAGGTAAATAAATGTAAAATTTGGATTTTTATATAGCGCTTCTCAAAAGTCATCCCAATGCTCACAGCACATAACACTACAAAATTCATCACATGATGTATCAAAAACTAAAAAGGTTAGAAACTTCACGTATGAACACATGTGTTGTGTATACATTGAAGTTTTTCATTTTACAAGTGCTCAAGATGGCTGCAACCAGCAATACAGACATCAAGCCAATATGAGAATTCCTCTTGAAAACCCCTCAGAACATCACAGTCCACCGTGTTATTCAGTCTTTCAAGACATTGGTACTTGCTGGAAGCAGTGGAACATGAACTTTATCTAGACAACAAATCCCCACAAGAATAAGTCGCACATAGTGAGGTCTGGGCATCTGGCAGACCAATCACGAAGAGCAAGGTCTTCAGCACCTCTCCTCAAAATACATCGCTGAGGCGCTTTTTCATTTTCCCCAAAATTCAGTGGCAATCAAAAGTTAAACTAGCAACAGCGGTGAACTGGACACCCAATCCAACGTTGATCATTACTTTATCAAATAACTACTGATTCAGCCCTCTGCAATAATACAGATATGAAAAAATAGATAATTTGAATCACTCTGCATAACACCCGTTAGGCGTGTTACAAATATTCTGGAGAGACAGGGGGACCTACGAGCTTTACATTCATCTCTGAGAGGATGAATTAAGAGTGATGGAGTGAGAGTCTATGAAAATAAACAGAGAATAGTGTGGGCACCGTGCTGATGTGAGTCAAAGCCAAAGAAAGAAAGGAAAAAAAAACAGGAAGTCGTCAGAGAAGGGAATCGAACCCAGGACCTGCCATGGCACCAATTCATCTGGCCATTACCAGGACAGCGGGCTTACTGAATGAACCATCCGCCACTCTAAAAACAAGTGGTTCCAAGCTCAGCGATAAATTAAACCTGTGTCAATGACAATGACTTAGAGAGAATCTATACAGTTAATATTGACATGAGACAATTTGTAGCTTTCTCATTTAACTGT
The DNA here is from genome assembly GCA_039654465.1 of Melibe viridis. Lineage (NCBI taxonomy): Eukaryota > Metazoa > Mollusca > Gastropoda > Nudibranchia > Dendronotidae > Melibe > Melibe viridis. Next base: position 6,991 of record JBCIKM010236300.1, on the reverse strand, counting down.
GTTACATTTGTAACAGAGCTGAAGGCTGAGCTGAATATAGAGGTAACACAGGCAGCAAGACCAGCATTGAAGCAAATAAAATTTTTTATCTAAATTTTCTTGCACACTCAACTCAGAGCTAGAATGAAAAAATGATGCTGTATAGAGCAATCAGTCTTTGCCTTTTAAACAAACCAAAAATAATAATAATCTTTCCCAATAATTGCACACAGAAAAAAAAATAAAAGAATGAAGTAATGATGCCACACAATGTGATGTCGCGTCAAAGGTTCCCTCCGTGGGTTTCCCCCTAAATTGGTTTCAAAGTCTGAAAAAGGATAGCGCTAAGGAGAGAATAAAAGAGTTTTTTACTTACATTGCCATCATTGTCGTATTTGACCAGAACCTGGAATTTGAACTGTCTGCCAGTGTTGGTGTAGTCAATGAACATGGCTTTTCTCTTGTTTTTAGCATCGTAGTGAATTTTGTTGAATTCCTTGAAAATATAGATAAATTCTTTGAGACCAGGTTTGCTCGTTTCCAAGTCAGAGGCATGAAAGATTTCCTGAGCATTTTAAGGAAATAGACATCCCATCTTATGTCTTCTCAAAGATGGAGAGGTTAAAAAAAGATAAAAAATAAGAAATTACAGATACAAAATATAATTTTTCTTCTTTTTAAGGTATTTTTCTAGTCTAAAGAACTGGGTGTGCAAGAGATGTTCTGAGTCAGTAAAAAAATAAAAAAAAATAATGAAAAATAATTAAAATTGCCTTTATAATTATTCTGCCCACGAGGGATATATGTCCCCGGGATATACCCCAATGGACTGGGAAAACCCAGGCATCAACCGCAGTGAAACACTGCATTGTGATAAAGCTGTCGATGTACAGACTGAGCCAATGAGCCAGAAGATTCAATTCAATTCAAAGGATTGTTTATTGCAAACAAAAAAAAAGCAACAATTTTTTACAAACATTTATCTAAAATACCGACACACATAAAAATTTTAACTGCACGCCTTGGTGTAGATATTAAAAGAATAAAAAAAAAAAAAGATAATAAAATTGCTAAATACCAAGGCCAGTTGGGCTTTTCGCCAACATGATAGGAACTAAATTGTTAAAAGATAATTGTGTAAATTATATGCTGTGACACCTTGGACATAAAAATTTCAAACAGATCATAGAACAAAATGCAGTGACAACGACTTCCGTCCCACTCACTGATAATGATAATAAGATGTATGCTAAAGGCATTTAACTTTGTTGAGGTTCCAAACTAAAATAAAGACTGACACCTAATTAGATGTGATTCAGATAGTGATATTCACCCTGATATATCCAGGACGTCTATCGTGCAGGAATCCCCCGCTGGAGCCTTCATAGCCTTCCCACTGGGAGGGGGTGCATAGTTGCTGCCCGCTGCTCAAGGCCACCAGGGCTGCCAGCACCAGACCACACACAGCAAGGCCACTCATTGTCAGCAAAGCTGCAAGACCATGAATTATAATAAAACCATTTTCTTATGAAGCAAATTTTCCACCAGGCGGTACAAGTACAAGGCACGCAAAAACGAGTCACAAACCATTTCTTATTTTAAAACATAAGAATGCATTAAATACAATCAAAAATCAAAATAGAGGGAAAGAGAAACATATGCATTATGACAAAGCAAATCTTCATCAGCAATGCTTTTCCCCACAAATGTCCTGATTAAGTTATCAACTTCAGTGGGCAACTTGACCACCCATGAGGGGAGTTGTCAGAGAGCTCTCCCAGTTTGAGGACTACAGTGCACCAAAAATCGACAATGGAGTGTGGAGGGCCCTTGGCCAGGGGAAAAGCAAACACGCATCATCGCTTGGCCAATGTGGTTCATCTACACATTTTACATTGGTACCAAAGACATCGTTTTAGTTAGGGCTCAGAAATGGGGGGGGGGGGAGGGGAGGAAAGGTTGGGGGTAGGGGAGAGCTATCTTTGTTGATCTTGATGATCATAGCTACCAGG
>JBCIKM010236189.1:0-12328 GCA_039654465.1 Melibe viridis | reverse complement strand
TCTCTCTCTCTCTCTCTCTCTCTCTCTCTCTCTCTCTCTCTCTCTCTCTCTCTCTCTCTCTCTCTCTCTTTATTTTAAGGGTAAAATCTATTAGAACAATTATTGAAATTACTACTCGACGAGTAGTTAAAATACTCGAGTAGTTATAAAACTACTCGAGTGAGTACTCGGCGGAGCTAATACTCGAGTACTCGCATATCCCTACTCGGTACTCAAAACACTAATGGCCACCGCCTCTGCCACTTTTTCAAATTTTCACTGGAGGTCTTAGCAGAACTGTCCTTCTCCAAAGAGATTTTTCTATTTACTTTTCCTTTTTCAACATGTCTAAGATAGTCACAAAGTACAGTGATAAGCAAAACCTAGATATTTTCAAGGATGAGAGAGACGGGAAACTTCGAGAAGTTGGAAATCAGGCAGTGTGGTCACTGTCCTCCTGTAAACCAGGTAGGCGTGAATATTATTTGACGGAAACCAGAATAAAGATGTCTTCCTTACCATACATGTCCAACACCTTCATCCATTGCCTTCAACGTCTGCTCATCTCATTGTGAAATGTCACAGTATTTTCACATCGATAGCTGAACTGCTTGTAGCGAGTAGATTGTCGGAGATAAGATGTTGGAACAAAGAAATATTATTTGAAGCTGTGTTGCTTTTTTTTTTTTTTTCTTTGGGAAACGATTCGTTAACCTGAGAATAATATCAATGACATGCTCTTTAGATTTCTTGTGGATCGAAGTTAGTAGACCTATACCAACCCCCCATGCTGGTTTCCCTTTTTTTGTTTACCACATTGATTGATAATGTTTGATATAGTGTCGTTTTTTTCATAATTATATATACTAAGGTTTTGGAATTGACCAACTCCGAGACGAATCTAATGACACATACTGGCAATCTGATGGACCTCAACCCCACACCGTAAGCATCCAGTTCCGCAGGAAGACGACTGTGCACGATGTCTGCCTGTATGCTGACTACAAAGCAGATGAGAGCTACACTCCCAACAGGTGACAGGGATGAAAGAAAAATGCAGAAAGAAGGGGTTATCCAGGCTTGGAATTCTCTCTCCAGGAGGGCAGGCAAAATTGCCTTGGGAAGGTCCTGAAATATGATGCCACCAAGGCAAAATTGTCAGCTACATTCAAATTAAACAAAACAATATAATCAAAGCGTTAACAAAATAAGAGCATAATAATTTTCCTAAAAGATAACTCTTTTAATTTGAAATTAAATATATCTAGTAAATCAAGAGTAAAGTGGCTCTTTGTAAAGGTCAGTCAGTATTATCTTTTAAAAAAGAGAGAAAGCTCAAAGAAAATGGGAGTAAATATATAGAGTAAGGCAGGGAACTTCGCCACATTTTTGTACCGCCTCACGCGTTGCTTGTTCCCACTTGTCTTGTGACGCCATTGGTCAATGAAAATAACACAGGGCTCTCGATTGGCCTGTCTGTGCTCACTATCAAGTGGAGTCAACAAGATAAAGTCTCATATTTTGCTATCATATCTAATTTAGCCCCTCGAGTCATGTTGGGATAATTCGCCGCCTAGCAGGGAAACTCGCCACGTAGGTCAGGGAAATTAGCCACGCAAAACAATGTTCATTTTCCAATTGGAAAATACGCAAAAGGGTTTTGTTGTTTGTTTGTTTTTTTTTGGGGGGGGGGGGGGTTGGGGGAGGGTTGTTGTTTTTTCCCTTTTTTGTTTGTTGTTTGTTTTATTTTTATTACACAGGAATTTTTTCATAAATTTACCTGTCATTTCCATAAAACCATGGTGCGTAGGATTGTGGCCCAGGACCCGACTTTACTGTTTTGGTGCTTGTGGCCAAAGCATAAGGATGTTTCATTTGCACTTACATCCTTAAAATTTGATAACATTGCGATATTTTATATTGATCTGTTCCTTCTTGCTTCCCATGCTGTCTGGGATCATCAGAGTCCTCCCTCTTATTATTATAACACACGCATTTATAATGGTATTCATCTGATGCTACACATGTGAGTTCATTTTCTGACCCACTTTATTGAGGCAGCGCAATGAACTTGTCACAGGCTTTACCATGACTGATGCTCTTGCCTTCCGTTGGCCTCAAGGTGACAAGTAAAATGGGTGGACATGTAGTCTGAACCCAGAGGGGAGTTCAGTGCTGCTGATTTAGGCGAAAGATATCGCTCTCATATCTATTAGACCTTTACAAAGTTTGTAAGCTCAATGTTATATACCTGGTTGTTGTTTTTGATATTTTACATGGATTACCCTTTGGGATCGGAAGATGCAACCTGCTTATTCAAATGTGATCTGGTGGCAAAGTAGTCTAAAGTAAGATATCAAGTCAAATAATATTATTGTTAGATGAAATCAATAGGTTGCTATTTAAGTTTTCACTATGAGTTATCAAATAAAAGATAATTTTTCATTTAGGTGGATTTAAGACAAAGTATATATCATATATTATATGTTAAAGTGAGCCCATTTGTGGCCTTTATTTTTAATTTTCACAAGTTAATTTTTCTTGTGGATAGAGGTCAAAGATTTGATGGGGACTCTGTCTCTCTTTTAGCAGCATATATCTAAATATATCTATCATTTAACTTTTCCTTTGGGAGATCTATGACCCTTATTTAATGAGCTGTACTAAAAAATTCTGAACAGACTACAAACAGAACAGCATAGTATTGCCTCTTTTTGTGTTTTGTAGTCAAAAATTCAAAATGATAGCGTGTCAGTGTCAATCCATCTTTCCTTGATTTACACTTCTTAGTTCCAGTGGGAACTTAAGGCCACTCTGCCTGTCCTTAATTCTAATGCACTTTTATCTTCTCCCATGGTGTATGAAAAATATTAGAGTGTAAATGTGTGAAGTGTTAGAGTGTAACTGTATGAGGAATGTTGGAGTGTGACTGTTAGAGTGTAACTGTATGAGGAATGTTGGAGTGTGACTGTATGAGGAATGTTGGAGTGTAACTGTATGAGGAATGTTGGAGTGTAACTGTACGAGGAATGTTGGAGTGTAACTGTATTAGGAATGTTGGAGTGTAACTCTATGAGGATTGGTGGAGTGTAACTGTATGAGGAATGTTGGAGTGTAACTCAATGAGGATTGGTGGAGTGTAACTGTATGAGGAATGTTGGAGTGTGACTTATTCCATGAATGAGGGGAAGGGCGCATTGTTCCGATTAAAGTTTTTTTACTTTCCTTTAGCCTTTGCTTTTCTAGAAAGGATGCTCACAATCTTAAGATAGTTTGGATGAAAGACATGCTATTGTGAGGAGTTTGACATTTTTCTGTTAAAGCATATCTATGTGTGTTCATAATTTACAATTTAATTTTGTTTTTTCTCAATACCAGACTTTCCATCAGGGCTGGTAACCACGGCAACGACCTCTGTGAGGTGGAGCAGGTGGAGCTGAGTGAGCCCAGCGGCTGGGTGTGCATTCCTCTCCGTGACGCCAAAGAGAAACCCATCCGGACGTTCATGATACAGATTGCAGTCTTGAGCAACCATCAGAACGGGCGAGACACTCACATTCGACGTATCAAGATCCGATCTCCTATCAACTATGGGGATGTGCCCTACCCAAACACCAACAGCTCTGCTCTGAAAAACCTAGTGTACACGGTCAGATGATGAAAGATTGAAAAATGGTGCCAGTGCCAGAGGAAAACCAGAGATGTCACGTAATTGACATTCTCAGAAAACTTGAGGACAAACTTTAAAAACTCAATTAGTTAAAGAGAGATTGCTGTTGCATAAAGCAATTAATTCTGTTTTAATTTAAGTATATTACATCCCTCTGGCTGCTCAGATTTATCAAATCAATGGAAAAATGACAGCATTGTATCAAATGTGACATCGCTGGTTTTCCCCTTGCATATATCAATTTTCTCTTCTTTATTTTTCCTTCTGTAACAAAGGGTAATAAACCAAACCATTCTAATCTGAATCAAATGGAGTACTTAGGGGGTGATATTTGATCATTGTTTTGTATCTTTCCATGAGTGGGGGGTAGCTATTTGGGGCTCGACCCGCTTGGTACTTACATGACCTGACCTGGCTCTACAAGTTCCATTGCTTGATTTAAATTAGACATTCGAACACAAACTGTGCAAGACATAAATACACCGAATGTAATAAGGGCTGAGAACAATGTTCATGATGCTTTTGATTTTACTTAAAATTTTAAAAATAGTTTGCGGAAAGCACTCGATCCGAACCAGTGCAAAACAAAATAAAGGGTTCACAACACAAAATAAGAAGAGGAAAACAAAAATTAAAAAAAAAGCTGCACATGATCCAAAGGTAAAAAGAAGGACAAAAACGTCAAAACATTAATTTGGATGCAGGGAGAGGCTTAATTCTGTTTAAAAATCGCATATCGCAGCTCTGCCGCTTGCGTCAGTATGAGAGCTCAGATCAGAGTCTGGCTGCTCTCCAGTTTGTCCAGCAGCATGAGGGAGTTTTGTATGATACTGCTGCACTGCAACTGAATGGAATGCCTTCAGGATCTTCAGATCCGTTTACTTGGCAGGACTGATGAGTAGAGGGGAGTCATCGGGGCCTGCTGTCTAACATGACTTTTCTTCCCAATGACCTTCCTCACAACCGTTGTCAAGAATGTCCCATCCCTGGACTCTGGTCCCTGCATATAGTGGATAATGCTGGGGTTGTTCCTGCCTGAATAAAATATCCCTCTGAGGCCGTGTGCCCACAGGATAAGAAAAAGAATTTAACATTTTCTGAAATGTTCTGAAACACCACGAAAATCACATTGACGACGTTGAATGGGAAGGGATTCTTCCTGCAGGATCCAAATTTCTCCATCCAGTCAGTCTTCTGGCACTACTTCTTGTTTTTGTTGGTTGACCACAACCAGGTCCTGGTCACATTCCATGTAGCTGTGGCCTCTGATTGGAAATGAAATTTTGATTTCTATGAAACTTTTCCGTTGCACAGTTGTACGTGGTAGACAAAGAAAAAGAGTCAAATTTTTGTTTTGCCCTGCGCACAAATCACAGAACCGCTCTAAATGTGTCACATCTTGCGGTAGAATAATTTTGAAACAAAACACATTGCGCAGGAAGAAAGGAAAGGAAAGCTGCTTGTGAAGATAGATGGGAGAGTTTCCTCGCAGAGGCAGAAGGTGTAGAAATTGCAGGTGATTCTGGAACTGGAGGGTCCTCAGGCGGGAATTCTTGGCAATCTTTGCCGCTCAAGTTTTTGCCAAGGAAGCTCTTAAATTCCCGGATCTCAGCTGCATTTCTGACAAACCAGAGTCTTCCCATGGAGTGGGTCTCAATCTCGAGGCTGGTTTCCCCAATGGTTTGGAGACACTGTGTACATCTTTCCCGCTTGGCCACTTGAACACCCCCAGTCCTTTTCCCAGTTCAGCAAAGCTGACCGCCATATCTTCATCATTTCCTAGACTGCTTCCTTCTGTTTGTACTTCAGCTGAAAATATTACACATTTTAAACTTGAAGATTTTATCAATATTTTCATCAGACACACACACACACACACACACACACACACACACACACACACACACACACTTATTAATATCATCACTAAAAATTGATTATTTTATCAATTATTGCTTTGGAGTTTAATTAGATGTGAAACTGAAACAAAGTACAATGATGTTTTATTTTAGCAAGAGGTCTGAAAATTTAAAATGAAAAAATAAAAAATAGAACTCACCAGGATACCAAGTGTCCTCGCATGCCACAGCAACCATCTTGTGCTTCTGTAGCTCTATTTTCCCAACCACCTCTTTTGGACCAAGCCTCAATGTGTGGAGGGATTCCATCAATGCTGCCCTGTCCCTCTCCTGGTGGTTTTCTCTCTACAATGGGCCTTCTCTTTTTACATTCTTCCACATGATGCTTTTACTTTCCTCGGGGAGACTTTCATGCCATTGTTTCATTCTTTTCCTAGTCTGTTTTAGGAGAATTACAGAGGAGTGGTGAGGAATAGAGCTGTGAGGACGTCGTTTCTGACGCATCCAAGTGCCCAGAGTGTCTCTCACAAATGAAGGGATTTTTCTAACTGACGTCGGCTCACCTTAAAAAAAGTCTACTGTCTGGGTTTCCAAAGTTGTTGAAAGGCCGTCACTAATTTCTTGGATGAGTTCTATCATTTCTGCTTTTAATGTTGTCAAATGGTTGTCTTTGGTTCTTGTCAAGCTAGTGAGGAGTTGGAGCGTCGAAAAACAGTCAGGGTCAAATAGGTAGGCTGGATCTGTCTTGCACTTCTCAAGGCTTGTCTTCGTTTTGGTCAGAATTCCTTTTAGGGTAACGATTGAAGCTTTAGGGAAAATACCAAAATGAACCAGTAACCTTATGAAAAAAAAGACCAAGACATTCTAAAAGAAAGATTAGTTTTGGATTTTGGAGGGATTTCAAAAGTCTTGCTTGTTTTGTATTTTTAGATTTCAGGGATAACAAAGTTGTTTTGAAATGTTGGTGAGCGCTAACCTCAAACAATCCATTAAATTGGTTATCTTTGAAGGACTTGACGATCGATTTTATCCCTCTTGTCTTTTGCCGTAAGCCTCCCACTGGTTCCTCACTCCTCTGTAGTCTCCTTCAGGGCCAAACATGTCTGATGCATCTCTCAGCAGGACAAGAATGGGATGCTTCAAATCCATACTTGCAAACAATGGCATCTTCTTCACTCTGTTCTAATAGCTCTAACATTCCACGTAGCCAGGTTCATAGTCCTTGTACATGCATGGGTCAAATCCGGTAAGGCAGTCCTTGAGTTTGTAATAGTCATGTTTCTCTGAACTTAGTATATTCAGGGAAGCAGGCAGTTACCCTCCTGTCCCCTAGGCAAGTGGTGGAGCTGCCACATTTTGAAAATACATTGATAAATAAAAAAGTTACAAGCAACTGAATTTTCCCAAACTTAGAAATTTTATTCGGATTCTTCTCAACATCATCAAAGGGCAAAATGAAGACATTAAAAGGACTCATGATGTTTGAGGAAAGAAAAGGATTACAAACAATTCTAGAGTTACAAACAACAGTTTTAGAGTTTTCAGAAATTATTGAAAACAGGCGTTTACATCATTTAAATTTCACAAATAATAAGACAAAGCCACAAAGCAAATACAACTAGTGAGTAGATGATTGTGATTCCAAGTGGTCAACAAGCCTCTTATATAACACACGCAAAGAACCCGTGGAATTGATAGCTTCACCATATAAAACTTTTCGTGCCTTAATTTGGTATCTTATCTGCTCAAGTCTGTCTTTTTTCTCCATGAGCCTATCCAACTGACCTCCATTAAAAAGAATCCAATCAAGAATTTTCTGTTTGTTTTCAGCAACTTTAATTGCTCGCCCAACCTTTTTCTCCCTGTTCTCAGCAATTTTTTTTTTTTTTTTCACTGCCTCCATCACCTTTTCATTTGCTTTCCTGCTTTTCATGCTTAATTCAGGCCCCAACTTTATTGCCCTTGCGATTACTTTTTGCCTCCTTTTATTCGATTGTTTTAAAAACCACCAATAACTTTTGATTCTTTTCCACATTATCTTTGCTCAACTGGAGAACAAAGAGGCATTTCTCCGCCTATTCTTGTCGAAATCTAAATCACCAGACAACCTCTCCCCTGTTAAATTCGTCAGAAGGCAAGTTTTTAAAATGCTCATAATATCATCATCAATTCTTCTTCCAAACACACCACCATCAAGAAAATCTTTAATTTGTCTCTTTAAACACGATATGGCTCTCTTTGACAAGGATCTTAAAGTTCCTTTCAACATTAGGAAAAGAAACAAAGTAAAATAATCATTGGGAACAACAGCAGGAAAATCAATAAAAACAGAGGTCAAACATTTGATATCATTATCAACATTATTTTCCCACAAGTTCAAGGTTTCTTCCAAGTCCTGACATAGGACGGGAAATCCCTGTGGGACTTCTGGCTATTCATTAATTTCCAGTAGGGTTCTGAAAAGAATACATGAAACAATGAAATGCCCAGCAATAAGAAACAAAATTCTTTCATCTTTGAGATCCTCGGCAATACTCTTTAACTTCAAGTTGTCATTAGAGACATAGCCATCCAAAAATGTCATAATATTCTCTTTATGATGTAAAAGAGCTGTAGCATTTTGGAAAACATTGTTATTAAAGTGGTTGTTTCTGTATCTATATTGGGTCTTTTTGGGGGTGGAGGAGCGGTGGACCTCTCCTTCACTTTCCTTTTTTAAGTGACTGTAGGAGGCGGGTTTGGAACACCAAACAATGTTAACACAGCATTGAACACAGGCCGCTTCCTTTCGGAAGGTACATTGAACTGGTTAGGTTCAAAGCGGTCACTACAAAGTCTGTATCCATTTTTTGTATACTCCTCCATTGTTTTACCCTTGAGGTCTTCCCATCTCATGTTTTGTATCCATTTCTGACACCTGGAAAAAAGTAAAATTATTTTATGTAAGACATACAAAATAAAGGGATGAGAGGTATAAATCTGAATCTTTCTAAGACTTGCCAAGCAAAGACTCTGGCTTAGACTGCACAGGTTACCTGACATGATCTTGTCTCTCTGAGGCTTTTTAATATTTGTCTCTGGGCTTCAGACCATCCTAGCTACACATTTTTCCCTTTACATCATGTGTATTCATTAAATGCCTTCATAAAAAGCAGTTTTGTATAAATAATTCCTTTTACTTTTACTGCTAGATAGGGTAAGACTTTGATTCCAAGCAACTCGAAACCAGTTTGACGGCTGATTGATTGTCAAAGTATTTTACGATTTTCAGAGGGAAAATATTAAAAAGCTTTGTGAAGCTCTTGGGGAAATAACAAAAGACCAAAATAGACTGGTAACCTAATGGAAACAAAGACAAAAACATTCTAAAAGAAGGATTCAAATTTTAGATTCTGGATGTTTCTAAAGTCTTGCTTGCTTTGTATTCTGGATTTCGGGGATGTCAAAATGGTAAAGAAATGTTGGTGATGGTAAAAGACCTGGGTGCTAACCTCAAACAATCCATTAAATCTATTATCTTTGTAGGACTTGATGGTCGATTTTATCCCTCTTGTCTTTTGCCGTAAGCCTCCCACTGGTTCCTCACTCCTCTGTAATCTCCTACAGGGCCAAATATGTCTGATGCATCTCTCAGCAGGACAAGAACGGGATGCTTCAAATCCATACTTGCAAACAATGGCATCTTCTTCACTCTGCTCAACACATTTGAATGAAATCCCAGAGGGACATCAGCAAAACAAGTGATGGATTTGTGTCCTGTTTGCTGTCTCTCCATATTCTTTCAAAAATGAAAGAATCCTCTGAAATATGTTGTTCCAGACTTTTGATGATGAGCTGCTTTCTTTGAATGTTTTTTTCTTCATTTGGTGTTGGACCATTTTTCAGATTCAGAGCCAATTTATAGCGACAGGGCAAACCATTGTCTAAATAAAAAGATTGAGAACACTGTTGTGATGTATGATTGAAACTGTCTTCTTGGTGTAACCCGCACCCCAACAAACGATAGGAAATGGTCATTCCCCGGGTCTATAAACACAACAACAAACAAAGTACACAAAAGGTTAAACTCTCGTCATACTGTTGCTGAACATTTTTTTTCCTTGTGCTTTGGGTTTTTTTAGCTTGTAGCATGGGGGAGATTTTCTGAAGAAAAAACTCCTTTACGCTTGGTGCAGGTGAGGATGCAGATGATGGCGTTGCTGGCCTTGAGGATGTAGGTGTAGATTCAGAGGATAACGGCCTGGCGCTGGTGGGGGATGACAGCCCACTGGTAGGGGGCCTGCTGGCAGATGACAGCTTTGTGCATGTGGTCCTGAATGCTGACGGTCCAGTGATGTTGGTTTGCGATAGGCCTGCTTGAGAGATTTCAGTAGGCGGAGGTCTGTCAAAAATCTCTGAGGACTCGTTAAGCGAGCTGGGTACTGCATTTGGGTTGAAGGGAAAAATACCACACTGCGAAAATCCAGAAGTGATGTTTGCTCCAGACAGACAGCCAGAGGCCCAAAGTTTCTGGAGAAGAGAAGGAAAGAGCTCCTTTGTCAGAGCTGCGCCAAGATTTTGTCTTGTAAAAGAAATCAAAATTTTTTCCCACGCCGTCTTGAGGGGACTGTAGACGCCAATATCCAGAGGTTGAAGCAAGTGGGTGCTGTTGGGCGGCAACTTGAGCAGAATGATTTTGTTCTTCACTGCTGACTATATCAGGCAGAACACTGATGTGTGATTTGTGGCCATCGAAAATGAGGATCACTGGTCTCTCCTTTGGAATGGAAGGGATGAACAACTTCTCAAACCAGTCAAGAAAGCTGGCAGAGTCCATCCATCCCTTGTCGCTCACCGTGTAGTGACAGTCCTTTGGGCCATTCTCTATCCACGAAGAACTCACCGTTTAGCCACAGTCCTTTGGGCCATTCTCTATCCACGAAGAACTCACCATGTAGCGACAGTCCTTTGGGCCATTCTCTATCCACGAAGAACTCACCGTTTAGCGACAGTCCTTTGGGCCATTCTCTATCCATGTAGAACTCACCGTGTAGTGACAGTCCTTTGGGCCATTCTCTATCCACGAAGAACTCACCGTTTAGCGACAGTCCTTTGGGCCATTCTCTATCCACGAAGAACTCACCGTGTAGCCACAGTCCTTTGGGCCATTCTCTATCCACGAAGAACTCACAGTGTAGCGACTGTCCTTTGGGCCATTCTCTATCCATGAAGAAGGCAGGTTCTTGGCAGCATATATCACATTTGGCGGAAGCATCCTGCCATCTGCCGATGCACAGCCATTACAGTGATGGAATCCCTGCTGGATCCCCGACGACCCGGATTAGATGTGAGATGTTTTTCTCACAAATGTCCCTAATCCTCTTTAATGTTCTAGAATTTTTCTCATTCCTCCTGTCTGGACCTGCCAGCTGCACCCCCCCCCCCCTCCAAACATGTCACTTTTGCCTTCAATACTGAATTGTGCTTTTGAATCCTTTTTGTGCGACATTTTAGTCACTAAATTCCATACTGCTGGCTCCACAGACGAAGTTGATAAATTTCGCTTTGTTTAACATCAACGAGTCTTCCATGTGTCTCAGATAGGTCGGTAATTTTTTAGTGTCAGGACATGAGAATTTCTGTTGCCTTATTCATATTGTTTTTTGTATTGTGTGAAAAAACAGACTTTTTTGTCCCGAAGGCGTATTCATGGTTAACAATGTAGTGCAATAAATTTAAGCATCATCATCTTCAATGCCATTGATTTTGTTCACCTCATTACCACTTTCATCAATTTCACCGCAATGTTCTCTGAGCCTGAGGGTAAAACACTAATTTCAGTATGTCCAGAAAGAGGCTACCATCTTTAGGACTCTGGACACTTTGGTTAAATGTACAGAAAAGATACTTCCGTGTTTCTTTCATTTCAAATTTTTGTTTGTATGTTTGTTTTCTTTTTCTTTTTTGGACTTGTAATAATAATAATAATAATAATAATAATGCACATTTATAATCTGAACTGATTGTTGCTGAAAAGGAGAGGGCATGTAAATAAAATAATGAAAGTGTGTGATGATAGTGACAGAAAGATTGTTGATTCCATGTGAAATTAGTAAATCTCCTCAATGAGGACAAAGAAAATTTATCTTCAGTTTAGCGTTTCTTTTATTCTGACTTGTTGAACCTTAAAGATGCTTGGTGAGCTCTTCTACTTCTATTTCTATTTTTTTTTCTTTTATTTTTATCCTTGAGCTATCGTCTTACTCTTACTTTTCCCCTTTTCCCACTGGGGAATTCAGGTTGGAGCCATACACGGTAAACTCTTCTACTTCTACTTCTAGTTCTATTTCTTTTCTTTTATAATTTATACTGATGCTTTTTGCCTCCTTTTTCTTGAGGGTGGTTGGCTGGTGTTCCTGATGGGCACTTCTCATCTTTGACACTGAAGCTTGTGTGTCTTGTTTTTGTCTTGCTCAATTTTCATGCCTTTTGGTACTTTCCAGGGTCACAATTTGGATTTACTGAGTACTTTTGTACCTACACAAAGAGGGTTTAAAGATCTTGATGGTATTTTTTGTCATTGTAAAATCATCTCTCTGTGGTGTTGGTTGATATGTGTTTTGAGAGATTATATTTATTTTTTCTCATGTGGTTTGATCTATTCCCTCTGTTTTTATTACTTTTAACTAGTTCTATCATCTTACTTTTGCAGGCATCCCTGGTGGGCACTTCTATTTCATATCTTTTACTCTAAATCTATCGGGCGGTTGGTGGGAGTCCCTGGTGGGCTCTTCTACTTCTGTTTCTTTTCTTTTACACTGAAGCTATCGTCTTTCTATTT
>JBCIKM010236078.1:0-12329 GCA_039654465.1 Melibe viridis | reverse complement strand
CCCCCCCCCCCCCCCCCCCCCCCCCCCCCCCCCCCCCCCCCCCCCCCCCCCCCCCCCCCCCCCCCCCCACCACAATAGTCCTTGAAACAAGTGGGATAGCGTTAGCCTACAGCGCGGCTGACAACGCAAGTCCTGTTTTGGGGCAGGTGTGCAACCGTTGACGCGTTGGACGCCCAGCTCCGACAATCGATGCGTCTAATTTCCGGAATGAGCGCAATAGAGCTGACGAAGAAGAGAGGCAACAAACACGTGGAGAAAAATCCTTGAAGGACCCCGGGAATTAGGCCATCTTCGTGAGGCAGTACGAAGAGCGCCCGCCTACCCTCGTTTGAAATCACGCCGTCCGTTCGCTGCCTCGTTGCCAAAGACCACATTTGGCAGAGCGAATGGCAGAATTGGCTGCCAAGGGGAGGATAGCTTGTCCACGAAAGAGTAGGAACAAAACTCCCGGGCTTCGAAGAAGGTGGAAAGGAAACTTTTGGCAATGACGAATTGACTACGCAGTCGCCAAACGCGTACGTACGATTTGTTATTCCGAATGTCGAAGACGGAGACGCCTCTCTGTCCTCACTGCCATATGGAAGTTCAGACGACCGACCACCTAGTACTAGAATGCGAGGTGACGAGGGTCGCGGCCGGTTATAAAATGATTCATAATTTCACCCAGTCCTACAAAGACTGGGTGGACACACACGGGATTCAGGTGTGCCCGGGTAACGGTCCCCGATCAGTCTCTCGAGTCAAACGATGCAGGTAGGTAGGTAGCCTTAGTAATCAAGGGACCTCTGGATCATAAGAAATGAAGACAGGCAGATGATCAGCCCACCTTGTCCAATCTTGCGTGCAATGATGAGCAATACATTATGTCGTATTACTCGATCTTAAGCCAAACAATAGTTGCTGTTGCCTTGTTGGTATCTGCTCACTGGGAAAGACCAATGAGCCGGTTTACCATAAGGCGGTGATATAATTAATGATCTCTGTTTGAAAAATGTCTCTGGCCAGGTTAAAGTTAATTGCTCCGTTAACTTTAACTTATCTAACCTTAACTTACCTTACATTTCCACCTACTTCTACTACTACTACTACGACTACTACTACTACTACTACTACTACTTCTACTACTACCAACACCAATACTACCACCACCACCACCACCACTTTAGAAAAATTGATATCTATAAGTTTGCTATCTATTTCTATCTCCCCCCCCCCCCTCCCCAAAAGGGTCTTGGCAAGAAGCGCCATCCAGAGAGGTCAGGAGCATTTGATCCAAATTTCGTCGCCTGGACTCCAAATGCTAAATCTGTAGTTGCTCGTCCTTTAACCTCCACATACAGGACAGATTTCCATCAAAACCAGCCCAATCATCAGCTTCTCGTCAAGAGGCCCAAAACCTCCTTTGAGACTTACCCAACGACAACCTATCGCACTGCGCATGGCCGGGATTCACCAAATCGTGACTTCATCAACGCTATGAACAATGAAGCTCTTATGCTTACTGCCCAGTCTCGACAACGCCAGGCTAAATTGAAAAAGTCAAACTGTCGAGAGACGGTGGCATCCTGTTTAACATGGTACAGACCACGCATTCCTCTTGCTACAGGCGTGACAGACTTTGACCATGTGTATATGAAACCTTGCGTCAATGAAACAAACGTCTGTGGTCCCGCAGGGGCAGCAGACTCTTCACCAAACCCACAACCTTGTGAGCAGACGGCTGAACCTCAAACATCAGCGCCACCTGCCATTTCAGAACAACCTCAGCCAGTTGTAGCTGAGTGCGAATGATAATATATTATAGTTGACGGCCAATGATGATATATCAGATATGTGGTTTTTTTATTAGCTTTTACAAATTATTTTTAAGTAAATTTTTATCTTTAACCAGGGTAATTCATATTTCATAATATAATGTGAATGGTATAAAAACAAACAAGCAAAACTACTAAAAATGGAAAAAAGACATGGTATTATATTTATTTTTTTGTATTCCCAGCTTCAACTCTTGAGTTTGAAATACACAAAGGATGAAGGCTTCTTTGCTGAGGCAAAATCAGTTGGTTGAACTTTACTTGAAGATTAAATTGTTTTGGAAGTAAACTGATATTTTACTTTGATAATTACATGCCAAAAATACCCAGTTTTCATGAAGTTTCAAATGCTTTCATTGGATTGAAAAACTCCAACATAAGAGTATTTAGAGACATTTGCTTGTGGGTTTTGACTCATGCTGTGTGTGATACATTGACACAATTCAAACAACTCTCAAGCAATAAAGCAATTTTAATAGTCTGTGATAAATGATGACATGAAAATACAAATTCATATTCAACTTTGTTTTTTGTTTTTTTCTTGAAGGAATGTCTGATATTACTAATTTTTTTTGTAAATGCACAAGCATAAGCTTATTTGATGAAGTACAACTCTTTTATTTTTTTCATTCATCAACAAGTTATCTTTTGTCAAAATTGCCATAGTCCAGGGTGAAGGGGTTAGAGCTTACTCACTGGACTCTGTGAAACACATGTCAGGCTGAGAGATAAATTACTATTAGGGAAAAATTCACATTTTGAGAAAATCGTGTTCAAATATTAAGCTCTAAAGAGAACTCAATGTGTTACAATAATTTCCCACAAGGCAAATAAGAGAAATAGCAAGTCATGTGACAGTTACAGTGATTTTATTTCATTGATTGTTCAATGACTGTTCAATGATTAACTCATTTTTCAGGGTTTTGCTGTTGCAATTATTTGCCTCTCAACCTGTGAATGTTTAAACAAAATTTTAAAACTGACATCTTCCAACAATAAAGGACAATAAATACTACTTACATCAAAAGAGGGAAAAAAAAAAAGCTTTTTTTGTGAATGATTCTCTACCTGTTCCTTGGTTTTTCTCTGTAATTTTTTTCTTTCACTGCTTTTACATTTTCAGCAGTTGATAGGAAACCTCACACTTAGGCTTTAGTTTTCTGTTCTAGTTTCCTTGTATTAATTTTCCCTTTGTTTCCAAAACTTACTCTTTGAGTTGACTGTATTCTTTTGCTCAAATTATTTCTGTTATGCGAAAGCTATGTATTGAAACATCAGTATTTTGACCCATGTCTTTTCTCTTCCTTTGATTTTTTTTTTTTTTTTTTTTTTTTTTTAGGGTATGTGTGCGGATGGTTAAAGAGTTTTATGTATGATTTTTACAAATTTTTTTTTGTGTGTGAAGAGTTTGAATTCCACTCAAGGGATCCTTCAATCTTAATCTGGGCGTTTTTGGAGTAAATGGTCTCAGCAGGTATTTTTAATGGTTTCAGCAGGTATTTTTAATGGGTTTTTTAAGCAGGTATGTTTAATGGTTTCAGCAGGTATTTTTAATGGTTTCAGCAGGTATTTTTAATGGTTTCAGCAGGTATTTTTAATTGGTTTTTTAGCAGGTATTTTTAATCCAAGTTATTGATCTCTCCTGAAAAGTTTTGATCAACTGAACTAATCCTGAATCCTATTCAATCTTGGTGTTCCTGTGTTGAAGGTAAACATATATTATAATATAGTTTTGTAAATGGTTTGGCTTATGGCTGTGGTGTTTGATTGTTATTTTGAAAAGCAAATGAATTCTTCTTTCTGAAAGCACCAGGGAAGAATGAGAGATTTATGCGTAAATTCATGAGTATGTAGGCATCCTTATTTTTGAAGTTCATGTACAACTGTTTCATAAACATTTTTGATTACTATTTCTGCTTTAATTATTTCTATAACCATCTTCTACATCACCACTAAACAGTGTGTAAGAATGATTGCTTTTATTTATTGTTAAGATTCCAGGCAGCGATAATTTTTTGGAAATATTCTTAATTTACTTCTTGAGGTTTTGTTTAACTGTAGGTATGAAGCTTTAATTCACTCTGCAACTTTCTGTTATATTTTGTTGCAGTTGCATTTATCACAGGGCAAGCCTGTAGATGGATTTTGAATCTTTTGAGTTATTTGTTTTTAATAGTTGCGTTCCTCTTATTATTTCAATTAATTTTTACTTGATGACCAACATCCTGTGCAAAAATTTTTTTCACTTTTTCTTTCTTTCTTCTTGAAAATTTCAGCTTTGTTTCAGGATGAGGATAGATGAAGGCTTCTTGATAATTTATCATTGTTCACCAAAAGGTTGAAGGGGTGCTAAGAAAATGAAGGGCTATTTATGCCTTTATTGCAGTTACAGTTTGTCTTCAATTCTCAATTTTAGGATATAGAAAATAGGACGTTAAATCATCTCTTGAGTTTCTCAAAAGATAAACAGTTGGGTAAACCCAAACATCCTATGCAATTATATTCAAAGGTTATTATCAATAACAACGTATGAATGTCCGTTGACCAAGAATTTAAGAATCAGTGGAAACTAATATTGATCTCTTCATGAAATTTGTTTAATCCATGACATTTCAGCCTAGAAATTTATCTAATTCACTTAACATCAGCTGCGGATTGTTTTATTTGTTTGCATTTTTATGTTTTGTACTTTCTGAAAATTGTTTTTTGTCTTTCTCATTTTCTTTGGCAATCCTTTTTATCTTCATTTTTTATTTGTCTCTTTCACTTATACAACTATTTGGATGAGCCATAGTCAAATGAGTTGCTTTCCTTTGTATTATTTTATTAATGAGACAATGCTCAAAAGGTGTTGTCACCGCAACATTTCTTTTCAGTTTAGGTCAGTTAAACTTTTGAGAGTTGAATTTCATATCTAGATTTGGCGAAAGAGTCTAGAAATCTGTCGACTTTTGTTTTGTTTGTGCTTGATTTTAATTTCTTGTTACAATAATGTGGAAGTGGATTTATTTTAAAAGCTGTACCCAGTCTTCCTCATGTTCATATCTTTATAGCTTACTTTTTTTGTAGGTTGATGATGATTCTATTCAAGAGCCTGAGGATTCCTTATTTCTTCCATTTTTCATTAAGTTTTACATGAATGGTCCTTCATTTTCTTTTTTTTTTTTTTATTACTTTACAACTTACCTGATAGCTCAGTTTGTAAATCATTTGACTTACTCACCATATGACTTACTCACCATAGGATGAGAGTCCTAACCCTGGCCAGGACTATCATGATTTACCATGGTAAAAAACCCGAAATTGCAGCTGGCATCAAGCTACTGCCTGATGAATTATCCAACAACCATCTGGAACTTAGATTTAAGCAATCTACACTGTACTGGTATATTGCAGACGAAAAGGCATTTTTGTCTTTACTTTACAACTACTCATTGTGAATGTGAAATGTCATAAGTTTTTTTTCTCTTTTTATCAAGAAGCTCTTGTTCTTGAATGTGTTGGTTGTGCAGCAAATATATATATCTTGGGTAGTAAAACTGGAAAAATGTAATTTACAACCGAAGTGGATTTTCATATGAAAACTGCTCCATGACTAATGTGGGGCAAAAAAAACCCCCAATAAAATATGAACTTTTGTAATATTACTCCAGCTCATAAGATCTCATTTTGATTGTTCTGAAAGCTATTCCCTTAGTGCTTTCCCTTCCTTTGATATAATGATTATCATCTCCTGTTTCCCCTTAAAATTGTTATTGTAACTTTCCAGAAAAAGAGAAAGATTGTTTTTCAACACTTACATACAGTGTGCTGGTCATAACTTTTCAGATCATTTCAAGAGTAGAATGACGATGAGACGAACCCAAGCAGCTTCAAAATAAAGGACTTTTTGAACCTTGTAGGAATAAAGAGATTTAAAATGAGGATGAGGAACTCAGCTAGTTTATTATGGAGCTCTTATTGTGGCATAACAGCCTAAAATCTTCAACAGTAACATAATAAAGGTGTTAATTTTATTTGTAGTTGTTCTCCTTTTTACTTTTAGTATATAACTTAATTGTTAAGCTTGAATATTGAATTATCATCACCATTACAAGATTGACAGCAGGAAGTTTTCAAACACCATGCAAATTACATTAAGAATGTGCTGTAGAATACATACCATCAAGCGTCTATGCAATAAATGATCACCAGAAGAAAGAGAATTGCATGATTTGATTAGCAGAAAACCTTAGTTTAAAGTTCAAAATGTTGCAAGAAAAGGCCTTTTTCTTTAAATCATGCTTGTTGTGACCATCTGTAACAATCACTACTTATCTGGATTTTTTTCCTTCTGGATCAATCTATTTATTGTTAATATAAAATAATATGAAATGGGTGAAAAGTGGGATTCAAGATATGAAAGGAATCAAATCTTGCAAGCCATGAATTGAATTAGTGTTTTTTGGGTTTTTTTTCATTGTCATGTGGATGTGAGTTCCTTTTTAAGTATCATTAGTTTTGGAATGCGTAGATAGTTTTGTTCATTTCATTTGAATCTCCTCCTATTGAAATCAAAACATTGATGAGTATTGTATTGAACTGTAATCACCACTCTTTGTATTAAATAAACCAACGCTTTAAACTCATTCCTGTGACGTTGGCGTGTCTTTTTCTCTCATCACATCCCAGATGTCGTGGGGCCCTAAAACCCCCTCCCCTCCCCCCCTTGAAAAAAAAAGAAAAATATAGAAAGAAAGAACAGAATAAAAAAAGAAAGGGAAAAAAATAAAAAAGTATTGATTGCTAATTTATATATATGCCAGCAAGCAGCAACGCTATGAGGTGTGATTGAAATTAGAAGCACATGGTGGATGAATTTTTGGATTTTTAAAAATGTAAATTAGGCGTGTCAAAAACAAACTAAACGGTTTTTATTCCAGAGAAAGCTCCTTTGTTCAAATCATGATAAAAAAAAAAAAATGCACACGCGCCGTAAAAACTCTTGATAATTGATGATCTCCCTGATGACAACACTAGATTTTTGCAAACCTTAATGCAAACTTGCATTATGGTGTGTCATTTTAATGACACTTTGCCATTATAGCAGCCAATGATCCCTTTTAGGTGCATCTTGCATTGTCCAAAATTATGGCAAGTGATCATGAAAGAATTCAAGACAGTGGGGTTGTTAGAAGTTTATTAGTGATATCCTCAGGAATGTTACTGACGATGAAGGAATTACAGGGCTCTTTTCAAATGACACATTATTGTGTTGAAGAAAAGCCTCCAGATCTTTCTTCAAAGCTTAGTTTTACTTTATTTTTCTCAAATGTCTTTTTCTCAAATTTATTTAGATAAAATTCCGTTAAGATTTTTTCATCCCTGAGCAACTCTGGAAATTTTGCAAAGTTGTAAAACTGTAATCCATAAATCATCATGTAAGATAACTTGGAACCTTCATAAAGTTAACATTATCTTTTTCCAATTAATTCTTGGTGATGAAAAAATTACATACAAAACTATTACAACAACATGTAGGCTACCCCTGCTAATCGTTTTGAGTTTCATACCAAGATTAGTTCTTGGCCATTTCAAACCAACCTGACATATTTGACTATAGAAGAATACAAAACACTTTCAGAGCTTCTGAGGCCCCATTTGTAACAGTTTTCTGTAATTCTATATTCATTTAGATTTTTCTTATAAGTTGAAGTGAGAACGTAATATGAATTCCAATTTTTATGTAAAAAAAAGTGCTTTTTTTATCTTTTACTTTTTTTTAAACCGTTTTTTTTTCTTTTCATCTTTCTAAATCCCGTTCAATGGTTTGAAATTTAGAAGACTCCTTGCTCCCAACATGAGTCTTATGTGTGCATGTTGTTGGCTGAGTTGTTTTAAAGCTCAGAGTTATTATTCATCAAAGGTTTAAAGTCTGTTGGGCACAATGAGCTCCTCACAGACCATGGATGAGTTGATACAAATTACCTTGATACATAGTTAAAACCTCTGTTAAAAATCATGTTTGTCGTGGGGCCCTAAAACCTCCAATCAACAAAGAAACAAAAATCCTCATCAGTCTGGTCAATAGATAGAGTCCGAGACAACTCTTAACGAAATTATACCAACAACAATTCCTTCCCCCAACCCACCCCAACGCCTGCAAAAGAAAGAGCAACAAAAAGAAACAAATAGATAAATAAAAATTATGGGTAATAAATAAATAATAATAGATAAATTAAACAATTAAAGAAAAAGAAAACTACAAACAGAAGAAAAAGCAAAGACAAACACAAACAAAAAACTAAAGAAACACCCCTCCCCCCAAAAAAAACAAAATAATCAAACCAAACCAAAACAAAAGGAAAAAAACGACAAGAAAACGATGAAAGACTGAAATGCTGGTCATGTAGCTTAGTAAATTTACTTGCCTCTCTTCGTGTCTTGAAATTTTACAGGAGTGAGCTATTTTTAGACACATGCGACAGGCGCTTTCTTTTCTTTTTACGCGAAAATATAAACATTGAAAAAGGTTCTTGAGATATTATTTGTTCTTACAGGATTAGAGGAAAGTTGATTTGAAGGTAAGGAAAGCTTTTATTTTCAGAGGATAGCTACCTTAATCTTTACCGATAGTCTGTTACTTGCTTTATTCACAAAAAAGGGACTTATACCTATAAGTCGAGGTTAGACCTGCTGCCATTGGAAAACCAAAACCAAAAATTGGTTTTCTAATCACTTGCTTTCAAAAAAAAAAAAAAGAAATATAGAAAGTATAATGGCCTTCTTTTCAAACGTCCAAATACAAAATAGAGATTTGATTTGAAATTCTCAAGGTACCAGTGTCAACACTTCTCTTTTCTGAGTTTGTAACTGCACTTTTGTTCGAATGTGATCGAACCTCTTCTAAACTATTGGATAGTTTCATTTTTATTTTTATTTATCAATGGTGACTCACATCCTCAGATTGAAGAAACGCATCAAATTATGACACATTTTTTTGTTCATTTTCATTGAAGAGACTCGCTCTGTATACAAAATAATTTGGCGAATCAATATTATAATTGAGCAACAGCAACACAAGAAACGATCGTAGGGGTTTCTCTTGAATATTTAATAGGCAGTGGCTATTCCCGGCTCCCTTTTCCCTCTAATCCTTAGTAAAAAATCGAAAGCACAGTAACCAACTGACTAATTGATTTTTTCACTTATATTTTGTGACAAAACACTTAAATATTTATAGATTTCAATTTCTGTGAATTATCCTATAGAGATGAATTTCCTAACATTGGAAAAGGGTGATGTGAATAAGGACAGACATTCAATAAATGAGGTTTCTGAAGTTTGCCTTTGCCATTTTTTTTTCATGCGCCTGAATGGCCTTTTTAGCCTAACTTACAACTTTAAAAACATAATGACCGTTCTCATAACTAATATCATACAATGCATAACTTATACTCTCATCAAATATTTTATTAGAGCGTGTCCAATAAAGTAGGTATCAGTTTTTAGACAGACCACTCCAGTCAATCAGAGCAGCTAATATAAAGTAGAATTATCCACAAACCTTTGGAGGTAACGTCGGTAAAACTGAACAAGTGCTCTGTGTGAATGATGCGAACGCAAGAACATGGCCCTGTGAAAGGGTGAGCGATGGTTTAGAGGGCGAGGCAACCTGCCCATGTGTGGCCAGCTCAAACAATTAGTATCAAAAAGGCCAAAAGGTCACCTGAAGAGAGAGTAGAAGTGAGAAAGATAAAGCATGGATGATATATATAAATATATACATTTAAATTAGTAGCAAAATTTAAATAAAAAAAGTGAGAGTGAAATTTTTTATTTTATAATATAATTTTTTTTGGTGGGTATGGAAGAGAATTGGAACAGAAACAAATAAGGCAATGCCAGTGAATGGATACACATGGAGAAGCAAGTGGATAGGATAAAAATAAAAGTAGTTGGAGTGAGAGTGGGGGGATTTGTATCTCTAGGTAACTTTATGTGTGTGTCTGTGATCGGACTTTTGAGTCTGAAGACATTCTGCAAAAATATGTTCCCTGGTCTTGTCTGCTGTCACCCCACAATTTGGGTAAAAGACAACAGCAATTAAATAAGACTTCCCTTTATATAATGTGTCCTGACCTTATAAAATTTTTTTTATTATCCCTTCATACAACCTTAGCAGTGTCGGGATGAGCCAGGAAAAACTCTGGATCCCAAGAAATGAATACAGGCAGATGATCAGTCCACTATGCCTAATCTTGCGTCGTATAGTGAGCAATACATATGGGGTATTACTCAAACTTATGCCAAAAAATAGTTGCTGTTGCCTTTGGTATCTGCTCATTGAGAAAGACCTATGAGCCGATTTACCACAGGGCGTACCTTCTAAAATGTGCCAATCGAAACAATGTAACACTCAATATCATCATGCATCCTAACTAGTCTGGGAATCATTAGACCTAGATTTAGATTCTTTTTTATCTGTAAATTTTGAGTGTTTGATGAATTGAATGATTCGCATTTTATAGACGTTGATTCACGTTGTATTAGAAGAAAAGGACTGTTTTTTAAATGGATAAATAAGTACTTGATAATTATGGTATTGTATCGCCTTTCAAAATTATTACGAACTTTATCTCTTAGTCTTATTGCATATTTTCTTTTCTTGTTGAAGTGCCAGATGTGCCTTTTATTTCGCCTGAAGCATTACTTTGAATATAGTTTAAGTGAATGAAAAATATAGTTGGTTTTCTTTAGATGACTAAATATATATAGAGAGAACTTTACACCAGTCTCTAGTCTTGATTTCTGGGAGATAATCATACCTTGAGGGAGCTGTTGATATGTTCAAATCATTGGTTATGCCCCTTTGAAATAAACTTGAGTGCAATTTACCCAAGCATTATACTGTGGTTTGGTGGTGGTTGCTATGTCACTGTACAAGAAATTATACATTACCTTTTTTGTCCTTTGACCGTTCTGATGAACTCAAATGGAAATGGTGAAATTGCTCTGTCCATAGAAAAAATTGCTTCAATGGCACTAAACACAAGGATTGAGGACTGAAAGCAAGTCACATGTTTTTGAAAGTTGTTTCACAACTAAAGTAGTCAAAAGTAGAAATATGGAATGACTTTTTAAAGGAGAGACAAAAAACTTTAAAAGACTAAAAAAATTGCATGCTTTTTATCTGGTATTTTTAGGACTATTCAAAAGACATAATGTGTATTATATTTTTGTACAACAAAAGAGTGGCAAAGACGTTTCGACCTGAGGTCTTCATCAGGCACAACAGATTCAACAAAGGGACAGACAATTCCGTGTATGGAGAAAAGAGTGCCTGATGAAGAAGGGGGAGGAGGCAATTATACTTATTCTCAGCTCTCCAGGCGTTTTTTTTTTTTAAAGAAATTTTAAGGTTTTTCTATTTTTCAAATTGGGACATCATTTACAAAATTTTTCATACAAGTTTATTTCCCCAATTTTCTTTTGTAATGTTTATTTTTCCGGTACCCATGATAGTGAATCTATCTTTGAAGGCATTCAAGGAAAACTCTGGGTAGGCCCTGTCAGGCAAGAAAAAAGACAACAAAAAACTCTTGAATGAAAGAGTACAGGAACTTTTCAAAGGAGAGAAATATTAAAATATATTCTTTAATACATTACAATTTTTACCGTCACTTATTTCCTTTACAGCATTTCAGTCTAGTATTACGCATTTTGGTGGATTACTTTGATCTTTTAGTGTTGTGGCTGTTTTTACAATCGCTGCATCAGAGTAGTTGCCTGTGCACGATAAAATCTTTGAAGTGTTACACCCTGCCAGAGGGTTTTTTATTTTCATGACTTCTTCAAAGCTGGAATCATAATTCTTTTAATTGATTTTCCCGCTTCAGTTTGGTTCACCTCCTCTCTGTCGCTTGCTTTATGGCGCTGTCATTAAAGTAACTTAATGGTGGTTTTATTTAGGCAGAGTTTCTCCCGATTCCTATGCTCTTTCCAAAACATATTTCCTTTTCTTTCTTATTTGGATAGTTTATTTATTTATTTTTTTTTATTGTTGTTTTTTTTTTTCCACTCTCTGTCTGCTGTCTCGTTCTCTATCTCTCCCTCCATCTCTCCCCTTTCTTTCATATACAGTGCCTTTTTTCTGATATTAGTATTAGCATTATAAATGATGTTTGAATTGATTAAAAATGTATTCATTGTCATAAAGCAGGTAATTTATGGACGTGTGTTTTGTTCACAATTAAGTCTGCTTTTAAAGAACACTCTTGTAAAGAACTGACGTTTGTAAAGAACAGGCCTTGATGCACTTTGTGGTGAGCCAATACATAATTCGAGCCAGAGCGATATTATAAAGAACCACTGATACAAAGGATTTGTATATACTGTCCTAAACTGTTCTTAATATCAGTGCTTTTCTTCTCTCATCTCTCCCCCCCTCCCCCCTCTATCTCTCTCTCTCTCTCTCTCTCTCTCTCTCTCTCTCTCTCTCTCTCTCTCTCTCTCTCACTCTCTCTCTCACTCTCT
>JBCIKM010235857.1:0-12331 GCA_039654465.1 Melibe viridis | reverse complement strand
ATCATCTTACTTTCCTCTGGGCTCCTCTGTGACCCTCGTGTGTTGTGGGGCCCTAAAACCTCCAATAAACAAACAAAACAAACAACTAATCTATCATCTTGCTTTCCTTTGGGCTCCTCTATGATCCTTGTGTAGCGTGGGGCCCTAAAAGCATTAATGAACAAAAAAAATTTGTCATTGTAAATATTATCTCTGTGGTTTCGATATGTGTTTTGAGAGATGACATTTATTTTTTGGTTTAAATAATCTCCACTGTTTGTGATTTGGTATCTTCCATCTTTGAACTAATTCTATTGTCTTGCTTTCCCCTGGGCTCCTCTATAACCCTTGTGTGTTGTAGAGCCTTAAAATCTCCAATAAACAAGACACAAAATCATCTCACTGAAAACAAACAAACATAGTCATAGAACTTTGCTTTTTCATGGCAGAGCAATCGGTAATGGAACCGGAAGGCATGGTGGGTTTTTCTTCATTGAGAGTCAAATAGGGTCTCATTCTATTGTCTCTCTTTTTTGTTAATATTATTGCATTCCCCTACCTCAAATGAGGTACAGCCTTTGTGCTCTGACTACTGGTTGCATTAAATTTAAGTATAGGGCATTCTAACAGTTTTTTTTACAGAGCGTTAATAGGATAACTCTTCAACCAGTTGCTTATCAAACGAATAAAAATAATTTGTGAGTTCCAATGCAATCTGAACCATCTTGTCAAGTTACATTAAAATCTATCATATGCTTTCAAAGATACAAGCCAAATTGTATGCATGTATTTTGTAACAGACTATAATAGTATAGACCAACACTTGAACAACTAACAATAATAAAGACTGGGAAAACAATCTAAATTCAGATAGGTGTTTATTCTTTATCCATAAAATGATTTATAAAACTAATCACAGCATAGGCTTAAAAATTTGTATAAAACTTGAAGACAAAATTTCCAAGTAAAATTTATACACTTCAAAGTCCTTGGTATTTGCTGTCATTTTAATAGCGGAAATATGTCCTCAACAATCCTTTAGAATAAAAGACATGAAACACAAATCTTTAATAAGAGCACAAATTTCAATGCTGTTATGTATGCTCTACTGAGAAACATTTGAACTCCTTACACAATATCATTGAAATTATGAGCAATATTGGTTTAAGTGAATTATAGTATCTATTGATTGATATCAAAATTTCAGCATACCACTGCACTGCAAGAAAATAAATATTTAATTTGAATATACGTAATTCTCAAGATAATATTTATGCAGTAATGCATTGCAATTTCCAAGTTACAGATTAATAAAGATTATCTTGTCTTATCTTATAAAAGAAATAATGAAAGTGGAAGGAAACGGTTACATTTGGAAAATGTCCTTGAGTTATCTCATTAAGAAGTGGTAGCAAAATAATTGTGCTTATATTCATATACCTACTAGACAAAATTGCAGCTCCAGTTTTTAAACTTACTGGTTTCCAGATTATATAAATGGCTTGAGATATTACCTACAGGGGAAATTGCATTTCTTATAAAATTAAAACAGAACCTCATATTTTCTCAGAGGACAAATCTGTAACATTGAATTTGAAGATGTGCTTTGAACTGCAATTCTTACAGCTCTTCGTCTTTTGCTGAATACTGTTAAAGATTACAACAAGAATAGAGGTGGGTAAATCTTGCTCACAATAAGACACTTGCTTCTTACATAAAAAAAAGATCAAATTGTGTTAAAATATATATAAAAAAAAAGAAAAATGAGATGCCTACTTTGGTGTTGTTTTTCTGAACAAAAATTTGTCATTGACGGTAGACATTGTCTGCTGTTTGGATAATTTCTAAAGTGGACCAAATAAATGGTTTTCTTGTAACATTGGGAGAAACTTTTCTACTTTTTATTAAATGAACAGGACATGGAAGTCAGAGTTTGAAAATAATTCTATAGAAGGCCTTCCATGTTGTTTTGTCTTTAACTGTATCACATTTTAAAACATTATTCTACAAATACAATTCTTTCAATGCTGGTCATCTCATATCTACGCTTTGGGTGCGTATTGCTCCACTCTTTCCAACAGGGTGTCAGAGTAGCCAGGCGAGTAATATCTGTAAAATTCATAAGAAATGATTTTAATTTTCTATTTTGCTGCATGATAATATTTCAAGCACTTATAAATGAATTAAAAGAATCCATAAAGTTTTTAAATTTATTATATGAATGAGCATTTTATCATCTTTTTTTTTTTTTTCCAACATTGAATTTAAAAAGTGAGAGTAGTAACAATTTATGATTGGAGAATAGTTTCCCTTAACTCTTTTTGATGTGTTGTCTCAGAGAAGAAATAAAAGAAAAACAAAGAACAAAAAAAGAACAAACCTATAATAAAAAAAAAAATTAAAAAAATAGAGTACAAGTATAGGCATCCACCTGGTTTTGTTTAAGGCTGTGTTAGGTCTCTAATGTTTCTCCACAGCCAGTCCACAGGGCTACATTGTCCATACAAAGCTATCTTGTATAGCATTTATGGTAAGTGGCCGGGCATAGTGTATGTACTCTCAAACTATATGAATGAAAACAGGGAAAACTTACTTGACAATTTCCTCTGGATAGCAGTTGTTGATCGTGTTGATATACTCTGCAAGTGCGGACCCTGGTTCTGCTTTGATTTCCTGAATCTTTTTGAGGCCCCCACTTGTTACAAACAATCTTCTGGCTTTGGAATCATGAGGAAGAACTTTACTGAACTGACCAACAACATGTTTGAGAATGTTTGGAGGAGCATCATGAAGGAGGGGTTCAAGGGCTGGTAAGTGGACGCATTTTTGCAGGATATTTTTGAGTGCTTTTTTGCTCTGGGGAGAATAAAGGCAAATTTCTTTCCATTAGAATTTCAAACGAGGAACCTGATTAAGATTATTTGTTTTTCATAGTTTCTAGCTAACCAATAAAGATGTGAGCCAAATCATTTAAAAAATCATCACTCAATCTTTATCTGAACATATCACTGAAATTCTTCAAATTGTTTTTACCTGGAAACTAAAAAATAAAAAAGCCGCTTCTCAATTCAAATCTGCTGTTCGTGTTGTTGATTAATCTATTACAATAAAGCTTGTGATGCATGATGAACATCATTGTGTCCACCCCCTGAGTTTGTCTCGTGTGGTTGCTTTAAAAAATACCCATGGTGTGACATGTTTTTCCTATACTGAATAGAATACTTTGCTATCAACAACAGAAATATCTCTCTTTATTGAGAAATTCATGGGGGTAGATGCAATGACATTCCTCACACTTCATTAGCCCTTACTCTACATTTCCTACAAACAGCATGCTTTTGTTGTTCAATGTATTTCGGCTGCAGCATATAATTTTTTTTTTCTTCCCAAAATCACAAAAGGAAATTTTTAAGCTATTATTTCAGTGTTGACTTCTGCACAATGAAAACTGCCTTTTCCCAATATTGCTTGATTTCTTGTTAAACTTAAAAAGATAAGGGCAAAACTTGCTATCATGAGAGTAATTTCAATCACAAAAATAAAGGTATTTCCGTTTCTTGCATACCTTTGTCTGTAAATCCTCTGAAGCATCTGCTCTAAGATAACACTGTAAAAGCTTTGAAAGAACATTGGCAACAGCAACAGACTTTGCATGCTCTGGAGTATGACGTCCTATTTGACCCATTGCCCATGCCGCAGCTGCCTGGATATGGTCTTCTTGCTCTTCTGATAAAGCAATTGCAAGTTGCACAACACCCTGTGAAATTCATAACAATTGATAGTCAATTGTAGAGAAGAGAAGACATCCGCTTCTATTTCAATGTTTATCAAGAGAAGAGAAGATACCTGCTTCCATTTCAATGATTTTTAAGAAAAGAGAAGATACCTGCTTCCATTTCAATGTTTATCAAAATAGAGAAGATACCTGTTTCAATTTCAATGTTTATTAAGAGAAGAGAAGATACCTAGTTCAATTTCAATGTTTATCAAGAAAAGAGAAGATACCTGGTTCAATTTCAATGTTTATCAAGAAAAGAGAAGATACCTGGTTCAATTTCAATGTTTATCAAGAAAAGAGAAGATACCTGGTTCAATTTAAATTTTGAATGATAATAAAAAAAGAATACTTTCAATTAAAATGGAACCTATTTTGCATCTTTCATTTAAATTCTTAAAATAAAGCAACCTTTGGTATAGAATGAAATAAGTGCAATTTGATGAAATCTAAAAACAAAACAAAAATTATGCGCCAGATTGAACGTGCAGTGTTTGGTGTGCCTTTTTAGTTTAAAGTATACATTTCATTTAAATTTTTAATTCCTTCTACACAAAAGTTTCATTATCTGCCTACCTTTGACACAATAACAGCCATTGCGAGGTTCTCTGAATGGGCTGCAACATAACCCAGCATCATAATTCCAGGCAATCGAACGTTTCCTTTGGATTCTCCCACATAATCAACCACAGCAGCCACTCCTCCAGCATTCACAATCAACTGAGCAAGCTGTAATAATAAAGATGAA
This sequence comes from Melibe viridis, assembly GCA_039654465.1. Classification (NCBI taxonomy): domain Eukaryota; kingdom Metazoa; phylum Mollusca; class Gastropoda; order Nudibranchia; family Dendronotidae; genus Melibe; species Melibe viridis. Next base: position 7,829 of record JBCIKM010235857.1, on the reverse strand, counting down.
TATTGCAATGGGATTTTAATTTTTCTCCATTTTGAAGCAAAATGTGAAATACTACAGTAAAGAGTAATTCTTAAAAACAAAACCCAGCAAATATCTTCATAGTAGCTATTCAATTTCTCATTATCATATTTTGCCAAAAATTATTTTGTTTTGGAATAAAAGGATTAAAATCTTAGACAAACCAAAATTCATACAATTGTATATCAAAGAATATGAAACTTACTTCTGGTGTATGTTTTGCGATTTCTCTTATCAAGGTTGCAACATTCTTTTTCACATATTCATCAGAATCTTTCAAGCATGTCAGTACAGCCGGGAATATCTCAGCTTCAACAACCATCTCAGCAAGGTCAACAGAATGCTTGGCAATTTGGCTCAAAGCAGAGAACACTTGTCTCTATGGGATGAGAAATATATTTTTCAATTAAACATTGGGATTTTCATGTGCCTCATTATTTCATGTCATAGCCCTTTTAACTTACACAAACACGTTTCAACCATTGATGTTGCAAAGACTCTTTCTACATCACTTGTCCTTTCTAGGTTAGATTATTGCAACTCTCTCTTAGCGGGAATTACAGCAGAGAACATTCATAGAATTCAATGTATTCAAAATAATGCAGCCAGACTAACATTAAATAGAAAAGGATTTGCTCATTCTTTACCAATGCTCTACGAACTACATTGACTGCCTGTAAAAGATTGCATTAGTTATAAGATTTGGTTGTTATGTCACTAATATCTAAATGACAAATCAACTCTGGTAATTCACATGATGAAAAATAAAATCTTAGAGAGAGAGAGAGATCATTTTCATTTGTGGGGCCTAAAATTTGGAAAACTCTTCCCTCCAATATCCGATCAGAGCAAAACACAAATATTTTCAAGAAAAAGCTGAAGCACTTTCTTTTCGTAAAGTCCTTTGATATTTAATTTCTTGCTATCCCCATTGCCTTTGCAATTTCTTATTATTGTTATAACTCTGTTTTTATTTGAGTTTTGCTTGATTATTAACTTGCATATTTTCATTTGTATTTGATTTTGTATTTTAAGCGCCTTGAGCACAATACTCTTGTGGTAATGTACTATATAAATGCTCTATATGATTGCTATCATTATTATTATTATTATTATCATAAATGTACTTAACTCTCTCTGATTCAAAAACTAAATTATTGTCTCCAACAAAGCATTACAAAGAGAAAAAATTCTAGTCTTAGAGAGCTGAAAAAGAAATCAATACTATCTCTTTTGTTTACTGTTTTTGTGCATAAATTCTTTAGAACAATTTCATGAATTTGAAAAAAGAAACACTTGGTAAATCTTGATGGAAAAAACTGAAATGTATTTCAAGGAGATAGCGATGATATTCAATCATGAATTCATTCTGAGGATAAAAATGTTATTTTACTTTCAACTTAGCATCTGGGTTCAAGATCATTTGAGCAAGGTGTGCAATTGCTCCAGCATCAACAACAGTCTGGGCCAATTCTGGTGAATGTTTGCAGATGTCACTCAGGGCTGATGCTGCAATTCTTTTCAAAGACATCTCTGGTTCCTGGATGCAAAGCACCAGTAGTGGCACAGCTCCTGCATCTACAACAGCTTGGGCTAGTTCTGACAACAACAACAAAAAAAGGAAAAAATAATAAGCAAATGAAAACAAACACATAAATACCTTTAAACTTAATTGGAACTTCAAAATAATGTGAGCCTTGATTTTCATTTCTTCTGCCACTAAATCCATCCTAGAATATGCACTGGAATTGAGATATTATAACATGAGTAACGAGACTGGACAGAATGTTGAGCTGTGTAAGCGAGTCTTATTGTTGTCAGCAATCATTATTTTAATTACTTAATAACTACAAGAGGTAACTTAAATTCCATATACCTCTTTGATTTCTTTTTTCTTTATGAGTGAAGGGCTGTCAGAAGCTATAGTAAAGATTGACTGAGTAAGAAGGTAGAGGGAAGTTTTCCTAAAAGACAAGAAACAGACCACTGAATATTTGGCGTGAATACCTTTCTTCTGTTAATGTTGGGCTGGTTGGAATTGGAAGACATGGGAGAGTGTGATTGTGGAGGTTTAAAAAGAGAGAGGGCAATATATCAGTGTGCAGTAGGCTCTATATGTTTGTTTTTTTCAAAATTTGAAGCTCAGCTGACCTGCATTATGCCTTGCAATGTATCCAAGAGCCCAGGCGGCAGATTCTTTAACTCCTGGATCAAATTCCTCTAAACAAATGACAAGGGCATCCAAGGCACCACAATCTACCACTGACTGAGCCAACTGTGGTGAGTGTTTGGCAACAGCACGGAGCACAAAGGCAGCTGCTTTCTTGTAGAAACGCTGTGTTACAAAAAAATAATGCATAGGATTGAGTCATTCTGCCTATCCTTAAACAAGTTAATGATCCTATGGTTGTTACCTTGCCTTAATATCAGTTTTACATGCTGACAAGCTTTTGTTACAATTATACATGAGACTTGAAGGAAAAGATAATCCTGCTTGATGGTTCAAACAGTCTTGCATTACCTTGATATGACAGCTAAATCTTAAAGATAACTGCAAACGACTTTTCAAATTGACAACTAACTTGTTTTGATAAAAACTGGCTATTTGTGATGGCTAATTCTTGGCTGGTGATACAATCTTATTTCAACTTGGTTGGCCAATGTCAACAACCAAGGATTTATGAGTTCTAATTTATGCATCTTCAGTTTGGCAAAATATGAAGATTAGGCCACAAATTCATAGAATGGAACTTTCACTAGGCAAGGGATCTTTTGCAATCAGTGTCCCACAAAATATGGAACCATCTTGATCTCGCAATCAGAAACTCTAAAATTTTATTTAAAAAATGATAAAGAAAATGCTGAAGACAAACCGTTCTCAAATGTATAAGTATTTAATTGTAGGAATCTGAACTTTCATCATCTACATTTTTGTCATTGCAGGGATTGTGTCTCTTGCAAAAACTGTCTTGCACGTTCCAGCATTTGTTAAAAACAAAGATGAATAATGTGCGCTCTACAAATGAATTTTTATCATTATCATTATTATAAACGTGCCCTGTGGTAAATTGGCTCATTTGGGTTTCTAATCATGCCATGCAAGATTAGGCACAGTGGACCGATCCTTTGCCTGTCTTCATTTCTTGTGATCCAGGGTTTTTCCCGGCTCCTTGGAGCTGGATCCAGACACTGCTTAGGCAATATGAGGGGATATGTATAACAAAACAATTATTATAAACAGGGCCACAGTGCATAGACATTTGAATGCTATGAATGTGGTAGGTACCTACTAGATTTTTTATTTTCAATGGAATTAAAATCAATTTCATTTTATGAAGTTATAGTTTTTGTTATCCATATCCTTTCATACAGCCTAAGCAGTGTTGGGACCCAGCTCAAAGGAACCAGGAAGAACTCTGGATCACAAGAAATGAAGACAGGCAGAGGATTGGTCCACTGTGCAATATGAAATTATATTATTTAAAATAATGTACATCCACATACATTTTAAAAGAGGAGATTTTTTTTCTGATCTGACTTAAGGAAAATCTCAAATAGATCTAAAAAGTTGACGACTAAACGACACAAAGCCAAATTCTTACATTCTGTTCTGCAAGAGAATATACAAGCTGTGGCAGGATGTCCCCTCTCACAACAGCTTCAGCAAGATCATCATTGTAATTGGCTAGTCTGCCGAGAGCAAGTGCAGCTGTCTGTTGGATTGTTGGAACAATGTCCAATAGAAGTGGGCGGAGGAGAGACATAACACCAGCATTTTGCAGGGTTTCAATATTTTGTGGCCTTGAAGCAAGTTCTGCCACAGTCTGAACAAACTGTGTTCTTGATTTTTGATACTGTTCAAATACTGCCGAAGAAAAAAATGAAGAAAAAAGAATATTACCAATACAGTTATTTTCTCCGTGACAAAGAATTCATCTTAAATGAGGCTTGAGCCCAAATAACCAGAAAAGAGTATCAAATAATGACCAAAACATCTTACGATAAGGATCCTTCCCACATAAGTATAAGGATATTTAAAAAGTGAAAAGTGACCAGATATATCATATAATGCTTTATTCATATAAAGGAAACAAAAAGCCATCAGACATTCATATTTTGCCTTCATGTCTGTTGTACATGAAAGTTGTTTTAAATATCTGATCATGGAAATTCGCTCTCCTAAAGTAAAGCCTAATTATATCACTTATCCACAGTCATCACCATGATCCAAGTGCTTTACAATACCACATTCCAGGCAGACAACTGACATGTAACATATGACAATACAAGCCACCAGTTAAAAGTGTTACAATTTTTCAGATGGAGACAATCTTGTCTACAACCAGGGGGACCTCAAAGCTTTGAATCCTTTTTTTTTTTAATAGGATGAGGTGAGAGTTATATAGAGCCTAACCCAAAGGAACAATGACAATGGCAAGTAGCTAAATGTTGGGCAGTGGAGCCGATGACTGGTAATCTAGATTAGCTAGCTATTTAAACCACTGAGCCATTTATGCCACATGGTCTCACTTCAGCCCTACATGAGTATCAAATGAATCTAAAACATCAATCCTGTATTCATTGAACTCGTTTTACCTGTTTTATCCATTCTTGATTACAACTAAATCAAATGCTTTCCCATACACAAACAAATTTTGCTCACAGGCTCTGAACCTTTATGCACCAAAAAAGTTTATAGACTGCTTTAGGTTCAAAACTGTAGAATAATGGAACGAGTGGCTCATTGTGAGAGTTTGAATGAGGATCCAGTGAGAGTCTGGACAGTGTTCTAAAATGACAACCATGATAATGGACAGGATAGCAGCTGTGGTGCAACCAGTCTTCTCAATGAATTTAGAAATTGGTATGGTTTTGAGGAATGGAGTGTCCATTCGGACGAGTCCATGCAAAATATTTTTTTTATACAGACTCACCAGACTTAAACAAGTTACTTTCAATATCCTCTCTCTCAGACTCTTGCTCAAACTCTTATTTTGTTAATAAATTTTTAATACTTTTCCTACTCAAAAGTGGAAACATATATTTTTTATCCCCCCCCCCCCCCCACCCCATACCCACTAATTTGGTGGTCCTAAATGCAAAATGGCAAGTTTCAAATCAATAAATCTAGTATTATCAGTCAATAGGTGATGTATCCCCTGCTTAGAGTACAGGTTTTTCAGGATTTCTTTATCTGAGTTCATTGGTTTTAAACATTTCGCCTGGCCCCCTCCCCAAAGCTCCAAAAAGAGTAAATTTTAAACTTTGTCCTCACTAACAATGAAAAACCTTGATTAATCATAAAATAGCTTTTGTTGTAACTTCTCGACCGAGATGGATTAATGACCCTTAAACACTGCTCAACTAGCCACTGCATGTGTGTAGAGAGGTAAGAAGTCAAAAGTTTAAGTTTCTACGTAAATATATGCGACCTCCAAAGGGTCATGGAGAGTTCTTTTTATCTGACTGGTAGGAATATTGGAGTCCAAATAAATAAAAATTCTATACAGACTCATGAGTTCAAGTAGGTTGATAAACATTTTATTTGGACTTAATTCTCAATGGACGTAATTTTTCGTACAATATTATGAATGACCAGTAACAGTTATTTTCACAATTGTACGAAGTTAAATGGAGGAAAATTGTTAATAAAAAGACAGTCGAAGAGAAAGAAAAGACAACGCCGCTTTAGCCACAGACTTGTAGTGTGCGTACTATGCAAATGACTGCCCAAACAATCATGGAGCTTGCCAAAGTGGCCTATGGTTTATCTGTCACTAGCAAATGGTCCTGTTCTACAAATGCAATTAGGAAGGCAAAGCCTTTTTTTAATGAAAATATAAGATTACAGTACGCATTTGAAAATTGGATATGTTAGGAAAAGAAGAAAAAAAAAATTTGGCTCTGCATGGGATCAAAGCCGTATCACTCTGATTGCAGTGCCAACACACTAATGTTTTGGCTACAGAGGTGTTGACACGAGACAACTACAGTAAGTATGTAATCCCGTGTAAATTTCTCTCTATGAATGAATTGACTAAGATAGGAACCAATGTCGTATCAATTTATTTTAGTAAAAATTTGACAGGATCGACTTTGTTTTCGTAATCGTTTATTCTCGCAGTTATACGGAAACACAGACTCTGTGAATTGAGAAGTTACTCTACAAAATTGTACGAATAACCAGTACCAGATTCTGAATAAACACATCCTTAAAGGAAGCCTAAGTATTTTAAAACTGAATTGATCAGTTCAATTACAAGCTTAATAAGTTTTTGTAAAAGTACCTAGACTGGTTGTGTTTTTATTTTGTTTGTTTTTTATTTTAAACTGAGGGTCACCCAAAAGACTGGACATTTGGAATTAAATACAGCACAAAATTACACAAAAATTTATGAGTTTAAGAGCTCATAAGAAGTAAAAGGAGTCATAAAATTTGGGTAACTAGTTCTATTGCAACGAGAACACGATTACTCCAACTAGAACAAGAAAGTCAGCTTGCTGACTAAAGATTTCCAATTCATCAAAGTTTTTCCTCAAAGATACGTTTGCTATATTCTTAAGATGCCTCCATCATCCAACTTACCTTGCAAAACCTGGCGATTCATGTTTGATTTTTCTTCTGGGTGAGCCCCTCTTGACCTGGCGTCAGTTTGAAAATTTTCTACCTGCTAAGATTGTTTTGATAACACCTTGGTGCGTGTTGCTAAGGACAATATATTATTAGTGGTAACGCACCAAATGGAATGAAATGAAAACAGAAAAGGTCTACAATACAAAAGATTAAATTTGAGTGAGATAATAGTGAACTTTCAATCTGTTATTTTTCAATGTAAGAAATGTAATAGTTTGTTTTTTTATGATAATATGTTGAAGATATTTTGCCCGATTCTCCTTTCTTTACTTTCGGGAATTTCCACAGGAGGGGCGGATAATATGGGAGTTGCAAGGGAGGCAATCACTCACCACTGCCTTATTCAAAGATGTTCTATTAATAACTAGATACTGGAAGCAATGCAAGCAAAGTGAGAGAGGGCTGGGCGCCGTCATACCTCTCGCAAACTTCCCATCCCCCGCAAAGCTACATTTACGGAATACATAATCTTATTATTTTGTTATTATATGTTGCTCCATGTTAAATGTTTTGTACTGTCATTTTACATTAATCTTGTTAGGTACTTGTGTCAATGATGCCTAGAAAGCAAACCAATAACAGTAAGACGAAAACTATCAGAATACAAGTCAAGTTCCGAGATGCAACTATGAATAAAATTAAATAAAACGAAAGTAGTATATTTATATAATATGTGCTCACAAATTGCTTCGATTCAAATAATAATAAACCGGCCCTGTGCAATTCACCTTTACTGAGTTTCAGGAACAAAGTGGTAAAAATTGCGTCATGATTGCACACGATTATTGCTCATGGAGAATGAAAAGAAAGAACACACATCAATTTAAATAATTAAAAAAAAAAAATCTACTCACGTTGGTCATCATCTAATATTTATATAAAAACTCCACGTTACAAGTTTGTGATGGCTAGTGTCCACTGAAAAGGATTAAATTTCATCCTTTTTTGTATAAGTAGAATGTCCCATCAAAATTTTGCCCTGATGGGAAATATTCCTCATGATATCTACGTCAGAATAACTACTGCATTGAGCGTTAATATGTTTGGTTGTATATTTTGCTGCAATACGAGTGTGTATATATATTGTGTGTGTTTGTTTGTTTATTGGAGGTTTTAGGGCCCCACAACACACGAGGGTCATAGAGGAAAGTAAGATGATAGAATTAGTTAAAAGAGG
>JBCIKM010235856.1:5818-18318 GCA_039654465.1 Melibe viridis | reverse complement strand
AATAGAAAAAGAAGAGGATGGTTTGCAAGGAGAAAAAAAGTTGTAAGTGATAAGAAAACCTGGGAATAAAACGTGTTGGAATGCTACTTGAGAAGATTGCTGTTAGGCAATAATTATTACTGTAGGAAAACGGTTTCCTGATTTATTTTTAATCTTTTTAATTTCAGCCATGCATTGTAAAAATCATTGAGATCCTTTTTTTGAGATTCTGATGGGAGGAAAAAAAAAACAACAGATCAAAAATACTTTTTTAACTACACCTTTAGAAATTTGATGTTTTGTTGGGGTTTTTTTGCTTGAATAGAAGAATCTTTACATCGATAAGCAAACAAAGTCAAAATTCAACAGCAACAAAACAAAACAAAAAACAAAAACAACAAAAAAAAACAGCAACAACAAAAAGGGTAAATTGACAAATACGATTAACATAACGCAAAAGTGTGTTGGTACCTTAACAGGTGCCTCTTGAAAAAAAAAAAAAAAAGGAAAAACCCAAACATCAGATAAATTCTGAGAAAAAAGTATGTACGGTAATAGAAAATTGAAAAAGTCAACTCCATCCTCCTAGACAACAGAGGCCATTAGAAGTCTCAATGTATGTTAATATAAAATTCATAATCATAAGCTCTAGTAATGAAAATGCTGCTTATCTTAAATTCAAAAACTTCCTTTTCTTCCTTTTTCAAAGATGATTTCCAGCAGAAGAGATAATCAAACAGTAAAAAGAGCCCTGAAAAAAATTCCTTTGTTAATAATTTGTTTCGTAACATCAGAGGATCACATTATATCATAGGCATAGAGACTACGTCTAAAATTTAAAATGAATGAACAGTACGATTAATGATATGCATCATCATAAAGCAGAAAAAGGGGAAATAACTTCTATCCAGCATTGACCACGGGCAGTTGTTTCATCTTTGGTCATACTTTTACAACAACAAACATCATCAATCATAGTGAAAATAAGAAAGAAGAAACAATGGAAACGGCAAAATTTTTACTGGCGGATTCACCCCAAACGGTTGGATGAGGTATGTCTGTGGCTGACATGGTTAATATTGACCTCGAAAGTAGAAAATTTAATATACAGAACCGTTTCTCCAGTTCCCATGCAATCTTACAGGCGTCTAAAATAAAAGTATAAACAAGCCGATAGGAAAAGATTTGATACAAATCAGGTTTCAAGTTTATAAAAAGCAGAGCTTAGATCAAACTTCAAGGACAGTGAAGATCACCTTTTTGTTGCTCTGCAACCGAATACTCAAAAGGTAAGTTGCTAATATATATTGTTTATTGTTTATTTGAGGTGTTAGGGTTCCACGACACACAAGGGTCATAGAGTAGCCCAGGGGAAAGTAAGATGATAGAATTAGTTCAAAGAGGGAACAGATCAAAACACATACAGCAGTGAGATAATTTACACTAAAAAGTAAATATCATCTCTCAAAACACATATGGACACTATAGAGAGATGATTTACAATGAAAAAAAAAATCATCTCTCCATACGAAAATAAGCGATGGCCATCACCCATAACAGCATTATGGTACAGGATGACCCAGGATCTTTAAACCCCCTTTATGTACAAAAGTACTCAGTTTGTTTAACTTGTGACCCTGCAGTTATGTACCAAAAGGCACGAAACAAGAGATGACCAGTAAGTTGCAAACAAGACAACAAAAACAGGACATCACAGAAAAGAGGAAAAAGTAAGATGACAGCTCCAGTGTTAAAGATAAGAAACAGAAGTGCCCACCAGGGACTCCCACCAACAGCACACTGCTAATATTTCATTCTGTGTAGAATAAAAAGTAATCCCCTTACCATTGAGCTAGAATTTTAAAAGAAGGTAAAAACAAGAGAAATGTATTTATTGTGCTCAAACCACTACCTTTTAAGCAAATTTACGAAGGATGTGAGGGGGGAAGGGGCAAGGGGGGCGAGGGGGAAGCAATAATATTATATCTTTAAGTATGATAGAAAGCAACCATAAAAAGTTACAACAATATGAAGCAGTATAGGAAAGGATATAAATTGTGTAAAGAAGGTCCTCTTTGACTTAGATGTCATCATATACAAAAAGAGATCGCATTAACAACTCTTTTATTCTTCTATTTTTATTATGCTTGAAAAATTTTGGCTGAAAGATAACCAATTTAAAGATAACCAATTTAATAATTAAAATTGAAAGCAAACAGCTTGATGAACGGGATAACAAAACAAAGCTTTTTTCCTTTAAAAGAAACAGAAACAATACTGCACAACTATGAAATAAATGAAGATTGTAAAACTAATCTCTGCTACTATATGAGCTGTTTACATTAACACACAGTTTTGACACAACAACAATATTTAATTGAATGATTAAACCAATTTTGTAAGTACAGCTCATTACACTTGAGAACCGTCAATCTGAAATACTTGGGGTCGGAATTCTTTCAGATGAAGGAGGGAATTCCATGCAGTGAACAATAATGGGTTTCTCCCTTTATTCACTTATCTACTCTGAGTTTCTCTATACTGAAATATCTTGCAAGACAATGTTAAAATTCAATTACGAAAAAATTGCAATCAGGAATACCAATTAGTTTAGGAGTAGCTGATTTTTAAATATTAAGCCGTATTGGAATTTTAGATTAAACCCAACTAATTAATTTGGACAAAATACCAGAATTAGTAGCATTTCAGATTAACTTTAGGTTTGAATAAAGCTTTCACGGAGTAGTAACCATTCTGAAGAGTAGATTTTTTTTTTCTAATGCCATTACTGACAAAACATTATTTTCTTATGTGCCTTTGCATCATTTTGAACAAAAAGAGATCCAGAGAAGAGTCATTGTTAAATTCGTTTACGCTTACAGTATTTAAAAATGATATTTGCAAACAAAATATTTTTGAATCAATAAGCCATAGTAAGCAAATAAGCATTATAATTTCCTACAAATATTGCAAGAGTGTTTTGGCTATCTCTGAAGAATGCAACACCACAATCCAAATGTGCATTTTGAATAGGCTTTGAAACTACAGAATGGATATCGATAAAATTTTCAGAGCATACACGGATACCAGTGAAGCATATTCCCATCAAGTTTCATAAAAAATAAAAAATTAATGTTTTTAAATAAAGTTACAATCCTATAATTTTTTCATCTAATCACAGAAAGTCTTGTCTGCATCAGAGAGCTAAAAATGTTTCTCTCACTCTATACCAGTTTTTTTTTTTCAATGCAACCAATACTATTGTTTTAATCTTTGATATAGAGATGTGATGAAAATCATGATAACTGCGTAGACTAACATTAATCTGTAGTTGAAAATTTCACAGTAACCACAGATGATGTTGGGGAAACTTCTTCCTTATTTTTAACTGAAGAGCAACATGATCTGCGTGACTGTAAAACTGTAAGATCAGTACGATTCTGGCCTTTTTGAATAAACTTTAAAGACTGGAAGTAAAATTTTGCCAAGATGCGATTAATTGTTCAAATTTTTAACATAATATTGGAAGTTTAAAAATGATGAGCCCCTACATGAAACTGTCTCTCTACTATCAGTATATCTGTCTGTCAGTCTGTCTATCTGTCTTTATTTTCATCAGTTCATCCATCAATATCCTGTTTCTAATAATGATATGATTTAAAATCTAACTTTGATTCAAGACTAACCGTTTACCCTATTGGACAGTCTCAGAGCTTCTTAGACTTTCCTCAGTTGTTTGGAGCCTCCCTCATCCTTACCAATATTTTACAAATTTTGGGTACCATTGTGTAACTGGAATGAACATTTTCTTTTTTTTATTTTCTTCCAAAAACTTAACGACTTGCAAAACTGAAAAAAAAAAATTTAATTAAAAAAATTGAAAATTGTATGAAGTCAACGTACAATCATAATACTGTGAATGGACTAGAAATTTGAATATCTTGGGCAATACGTTTGGCAAACACTGGTGTAGATCCATCCACTCAAATGACTAGATGTAAGTAGGGCATGCAACAAGCTATCTGGTAATTTAAGAACAAAAACAAAAACAAAAACAAGACTGTAAAAACTACAAATAAAATCGAGTCCATTTCAAATTAAGTAAAGTCTTGAACATTGATTTTGAAAATGAAATGACCGCTAGAACTACAAAATATGCAGACACAAAATGATGGAAACAGATAACATTTATGTAGAATCAATAAATTCTGAATGAAAAGACATTCATGTTAGACGACTCTGGAATGGTATCATATTGGAAATCTAGTTACTTGGGAAACATTTATCACCTTCTCTTTGTACATTGCATCACTTTAAGAGATACTACTCATAATATTGTGCAGTGCTACAAATGAATGGCAGATTACAATGGTTGTCATAGGAACTGACAGGATCTGTAAAAACAATGAAATTCGTTTGTTTTTTTTATCCTGCGAAATTTAAAGGGATAATTTCTTGTACTATTCAGAACTTGTGTGTGACTGAAAATCTTACAAAACTTTTCTCAGGAGTGTAAAATATCTCATTCTCATTTCTAGGGGTGTAAAATATCTCATTCTCATTTCTTCTGAAAATTACTATGATCTGATAGAGTAAATAAGGATTTTAGTCAAGATGTAAAAAAAAAAAACTTTTTTTAAAGAAGGAAAAAATGAAAAGGCAATCAAGAAATAAAGGTAAGAGAGAGAGAGAGAGAGAGTAAATCTGTCTCAAAAGGAAATTTTCTTTGCTTCATAATCAAACTTTCTAATTTAAACAGCTAGAAGGGTTTTTTTGTTACTCTCTACAAAATAAAGAAAACAGCTACAACAGAAAATTCATAACATAATATGTTAAATAAAATAGTATTAAAATAAAGGGAGAAAAAACAGACAAAAAAAGAGAGGGTAAAAATTAAAATCACTGCTGATAAGTGAAGAATAATGTATGAAAAGAAATCCATTTACTGCTAATACAGATGCATTTTAAAATCTATCATATTCCCACCAAAACCCCCACACTTATTATCATCTACTTTTTCAAGGGGACAAAAATACCAAGAATGACCTTCCTACTTATTGATATTGTTATACGTCTGAAATCCATTTTTTTTTTTTAATTTGCATTTATTTCTTCACATATCTTGCCACAGTAAACCATCACATACAATAAATAATGTACAGATTAAAGCTTTGACAATGTCATGAATACAAATAAAATTAATGATCGCACAACTTAAGATGAATTAAGAGAACATAAAGAAAAACATACATTTAAAAAAAATCCACAGAATTCAGACTTATAAAGCCAAGCAGACAAAACACACGCACTAAACATGTTTTCTTTTTTTTGGCTCAGTGAGAGAGAAAAATAGGTAAAAAAAACAAAACAAAACAAAAAAAAGTCAGATACGATATGTAATGTTGCAAAGTAATGAGAGGATTAAATAGTTGCTATATGTCATAAATATCACAGGAATGAAAGTGAAAGGAAAATTTGTAAGACATGAATCACTGTACTTATTAATGTTGATGAGTTACATGGTAGTAAATTGTGGAGATAAAAATAGGTGAACATTACAGAGGAATTTTTCAGTAACAACACTTAAATGAAGTAAAACACATAAAAAAACAAAATGCACAACCTGTTTTTTTTTTTTTCTTTTTCAAAATTACAAGAATACCATGCTTTGAGTTAAAGCACTTTCAGCAAACTGACAACCTCATAACATTGTTCACATGTGTTTTCAAAACCATAGCTTTTATTAACATTTCCCCCCTCAAAGTCTTGTATGTGTAAAGTAAAAGTCAGTGCAAGCAAGTGTTAACATTATCTATAGTAAGGATAAACTTGCAATACTGTATAACTTTTATAATATTTTTGTAAATATTTGGTGGGCAACCCTTGCATCAAAAAACATGTTATCTTTTAGCAACAAGTATGCAACATGGGATAGAAGCAGTTAGAAATTATTACAAGTCAAAGTTTCTTGATTCAAAGAGGATAAATTCAATAAAGTACAACATAAAAAACAACAGTTCTTGATCAATGACAAAGCCAGAATCATAAACAGATGAATGTTTGAAAAAGTCGTAAGATTATTATTTACAATCAATTTGACATTTCCACAAGCAGTATGAAAAAGTGATTTTGATAATTTAAACCTTACATGACAAAAAGTTCAGAGCACGCATTCTACTAAATAAGAATCTTGTCTCGTTCCGCAACAGGGAACTTTGTTTGTATTGGATGATACCAATTTAAAATGATTTAAAAAAACAAACTATGAAAGCATTTATTCATTGTCATACAATAACAAAACAGGGGAGGGTAAAATAAAATTTGAACATAAAAATCAACTTACAGTAAAGATTTAAAGATGATGAGAACATAGTTGCCAGTTCCAGTGTTCAACGAACAAAAAGAAAGTACATTGAAGTTTTGGCCATCTGAGTACTGCACCAAACCTTTCACAAGATTCATTAGAATCCCAAACAAACCTTTGAAGTACAATCATTTTTGGCAAATTTTTAAAAGTACCATTCTAGTCTCGACACTTGATATTTGTGAATCATCGCTTGTATTTCATTGTGTCTATCAATAAACATGAGAGTTAAATGTACTCCCTCCTTACAAAACCCTTCAGACTGTTTCTTGGTTTGATTACAGAACTTAGTGATGGATATCATGGACTGAGGTACAATGATTTAATTCTTTAAGTCTCTTATTAATCTTATTCCTTTAATTTCTTCAAGCAAGGAAAGCAAAATGAGTTTCTAATATCAAAGGTTTAGAAACAAGAAATATTTCCCAAAATATAATTTTTAAAATAACCTGATTAACACTTGAATACCTTTATATATTCATTCGAGATTGTTTATATTCTATTTAGTGACTAGGTGTTAAGATATTTATAGGGAATTTTATACCCTATGAATGCCTTTTTGTTTCAAGAGAGACAACAAAAAAATCCACAAAAAGTCTACTAGAAGTCCATATCAAGTAAGAATGAGTATTGTTGATGTGTTGACTAAAATCTTGAAAAAATAATATAAAAGCTGAATACACCTCGAAGAGGAAAGACCGAAGGATTGTATGTTTAATCTTTTTTTTTAATCTCTTTGAAAACCATGATAAATTTTTTTGATCCTCCAACCTTAGTAGATTAAATAAGTTATCATTGCCAACTATAAAAGTATCGTTTACTCATTGTTTTTAAGCAATATAAGCTAACATAATAAAACATTTTACTGATTGCACCTGATTTCAACAAAGGTAAAAAGTGCTGAGATTATCTTCACTGGATCATACACAGTGTTGTCATATGAACACAAATATCCACATTCTGTCTCTCTCTTTTAAACATATACATAAAAACGCACATAAACACATAATCCCTCGACCAAGAGTAAGCAAGAAATTTTACAAGCAACTGATACCATATTCATTCCTCACACATAAATCATTAGTAGCTGTTAATAATTTAAAACAATATGGACATTTTCTGCGTTTGACAATTCACATCTCATGACTGTACATCAGATAGACAATAGACATTAACAAATATTAGGAATGTGAGAATTGTTACTTCTTGAAAGGGGAATAAGTGATGTGTACTATCCCTTAACCCTTTCAAGTACAACTAGAGTTTTTGGTACCAGTAAATGCATTGCAACATACTTTTCTGTAAATTTTGGCTGTTTAGATTCGGGTAATACTTTTCAAAAGCTTTCATTGTAGTCTCAAGAAAGGTTCAAAAGATTATTCAACAAACATTATCAGTATTAGTGACATAAGTTAAGTTTTAAAAATACAAACAAAAGACATCTCAAATAGATTGCACACGTGATGAGAATAGATGAATGGATTGATATGAGATGTACAAGTGAAGAGATAGAATATAAAAATATTGTGCAAAGAATTGCAACTCATGTCATTAAAAGTAGTTGTTTAACAATGAGAACTTTAATGAAACATTTTAAAATCTGCATCAGGTATTTCAGGCTAGCTTGGCAACACACAAGCCACCAGGTGAAAAGGTGAGAAGTGAATATCACATGAAGTTTAGTTTATCACAAATCAAACATCAATCATTATTTAGTATTTCCAAAAAAGAATTCAAAATTTTATATAAGTTATAACAACAATTGTCTTTGAAATTTAAAAAACAAACAAACAAAAAACAAAAAAATTTAAAAAATAATTTAAATACTTGATATGAAGATGAATTTATCCACCACACCCGCCACAGGCTCCGCTATCTCCTCCAGAATCAATCATGTCAGGAATATCACCATTCATCCCTTCATACGCATGACTTGAATGGCCCACATGGTCACTATGATCCACCCCCTTGTCTGGGAGGCCTTTGACGTCTGGGTGTTCCCGGATAACTTCCGAATAATCCATGCCATAACTGGATTCATGGTCTCTATCTTCAACCCCAAAGCTGCTGCCGCGGTGGTTGCGGTCAGCCTGGTCAGGGTCGTCATGGATACCTAAGTGGTCCGAGTTATGATCCAGGTAACCATTGTACTGATCGTTTGATAAGAACACCTCATCATCCTTGTCGTCCACATTATTCCCTGTATCTCCCGTGTCACCCCACATTGCTTCAGGGTTACTCTCACCGTCTATATTGTAGAACTCTGTGTAGAAAAACTCAGCATCGTCGATATAGTCATCGTCAAACCCATTAACCATGCCATTGTACAGCTCTGCTGTGGTATCCTCATCACCTCCCATGTCATAAAAATTTTCCTCATCTTCATTTTCACCATCTGCAGGTTCATCTACCTCATTTTCAACTTCCTCCTCTTCCTCTTCTTGTTCCTCCTCCTCCTCTTCTTCTTCTTCTTCATTTTCTTCAATATCATTTCCATCTTCCTCATTCTCTTGCACGTCTTCTTCTACTAAATCTTCAACCTTCCCCTTGTCCTCGTCCTCCTCCTCCTGCTGCCCCTCTTCTTCCTCCTCCTCCTCCTCATCTCCTTGTTCCTCCCCCTCAACTTCCTCCAAGAGAACTGGATTAAGAACAGGGTTTTGCTCATCATCCTCATCTGCTTGTACCTCATCGCTGTCACTTTCACCATCGCCAAAAGTGCTGGCCTGACCATCACCATCTCCGTTGTAATCTTCCACTGCAAAAACACCTTCTGATCCCTCATCATTCTGAGAGGCAGCTGCAAACACTACAGTCTCAGCAGCATCCTCCTCATCATCATCCTCTTTACTCTTTAAGAGCTTCCGAGCCTTTCTTGCTCTCAAAACCTTTGTAATGTTTTCTCTAGCTCCCACTGTGTTTCCTGTCAACATCACGGCTGTACTTGCAGCTGCTATTGCTTTTTTCTTCTTGGGTTTTTTCTCAACTTTTTCTTTGTTTTCTTCTTCCTCTTCATCCCCCTGCTGTTCAGTGATAGACATTAGCCTGGTAGCCGATAGCAACCGGCTGCCACGATGTTTTCGCTGCTCCAGATTAGGGTTCACTTCAGCTTCGTGAAGAATGACTGCTGGGCCCCCATTGGGTTCTAATGC
Organism: Melibe viridis; assembly: GCA_039654465.1. Taxonomy (NCBI): domain Eukaryota; kingdom Metazoa; phylum Mollusca; class Gastropoda; order Nudibranchia; family Dendronotidae; genus Melibe; species Melibe viridis. Next base: position 8,826 of record JBCIKM010235856.1, on the reverse strand, counting down.
TGTCTCCGGTGGTTCTCCATCGTTTTCATCTTCAGCCTCTGCCTGCCGTTGAAATTGCGATCGCTTAAAAGAAGCTGCACTCTCACTGAATTTCTGTTTTTTCTTTTTGAATAGATTCCTGATAGCGTGATTGCAAGGTGTGGCTATGAGAACGCCAGCTGCAATCAACAAGGAAATTTCCTCCGATCCACTCAAGCGCACTGACGGTGTGGCCCCCTCACCTTCACGCTGGGGAGGAGAGGACAGACCAGGTGCCCAGTTGGCGGGTCGGGGTTGGCATAGGATGTGAATGAGGGTTACGCTGAAAATGAGGGCCAGATTCTCGCTGATTTCACAGCGTTGTGAGTTGATAGCAATGAAACCACTGTCAAACTCCACCATGCAGTCCCCAATCTCAAACTTTGAGGTTGCAAGAGAGTAGAGGCGGTCGAATGAGACGTATTGCCACTTGTGAGTTGGGAGGTGGAAGAACCGAACCTCCAAGTGGCCCTCGCTACACGAACCTGAAAGTTTTAAAGGAGAAATTATAGTGGTTAATCATCCTTTAACTATCATAATTATGAGTCTACAAAATAATAGCTCAACACCATTGAAGAATAATCTCAACAAAGAGACAGAGAGAAAAAACTATTGAATGAAGCACAACAATTTCACACTCCATAAAAGAGAAAGTCTGTCGAACTAATTATTTGTTATTAACATCTACCGCCTCCTTAAACAAAGATAACCTGAACAGTACATTCTAATTTTATCTTCTGTGCAAATTCCCTCCCAAAGTATTTTTGTCAGTCTAGCCAGTCTTGATCAACTCTAAACATACCCAGAAAATGACTTTAAACTATACATTGTAGGCAACAAAAGAGAAATTGTATTGCTATAAATTTGTAATGGGGGTGTTCTGGATTAACACTCAAGAGCAAGAACCCTCAGCTCTAGGGCATAATTCATTTGCTCCACTGGGCTTCCTTGTAATGAACTTAGAATACTATTTCCTGTCATTGTATGTGACTTCCAAAATAAAATAAATGTTCTACAGCCCTTGAAAACAGTCTAAATCTGAACAAATCCATCAATGAAAATAAGAATGTATGTTGTTACCTTTCCGTCCAGATCCCCGTCTGTGCAGTCCCTCCCACCATCCCACGGCCACACCCCAGTCTCCCTTGTGGTTCTTGATCAACACTGCCCTCTGACCTTCCTTTGGGTTCAAGGTCACGCACTTCTTTGGTTCGCTCACCTGTAAAGGATGAGAACAGGAAGAATAGTGACGATTTTGTTCAACAATACCAGCCATGATGGATTTTGACTTTTGATACCAACCAATCTGGTAAAATAACTCAGTATAAAATGGTCTTATGCCATGGTGCTGGAAAAAGTTAGACGACAGTTTCTGATGAGAGAAACTCCAACGCTTAATAATGTATGAGCACAATGATATACTGTACCATTTCCTGAAAACTAAAAATACTAATGATACTTCAACCAAAAAAACCCCATACAAACAGAAATATAACATGCAAAAAAAAAGAGGAAAAAAAATGCATAGATACTTACAAAAAAAACACATTCCACCTTTCACCCTACACTCCATGAGCCTTGAAATGGAGGTTAATTGACTTAGTTTAAATTTGTTTTGTTTTGTTATCCATATCCCTTTATACCGCCTAAGCAGTGTAGGGACCCAGCTTCAAGGAGCCGGGAAGAACTCTGGATCACAAGAACTGAAGACAGGCAGAGGATCGGTCCACAGTGCCCTTTAAATTTTAATAGTATATTACAAGGTGAGAGTTTTAGTTGAAAGAAACATGCAAGGTCTTTAATTATAATATGTGAGCACAAAATGATATAAACACAATAACTTTCTGAAATCTAAAAATACCATGATACCTCCAACGAAAAACACAAAAAACAAAACAAAAATTCTATTAAATATAATATAACAAAAACTCAGATCAAAAGAAACTCCTACTCCCCTAAACAAGCAAACAACTCAACTCCCCAAAAAAGGAGAAAAAAATCTATAAGACTCACAGCACTGGGAAGGGGGAGATGGTCTCCGACAATTAGGTGTGCAACAGCAGTCATTTTGTTCCCGTGGAAAACATGTATAGCAGACATGAGCATGGGTTCGCTGTGAATCATGCGCACCGAGAACACAGGCTTTCTCATGTGATTATACAATCTGGAGAACGATAACAAGTTATAAGCAACAGAGGGAATAGAATTCCTCAAACAAATAAGTATGTCTAGAAATATAAGAAGATATAACACTATAAAATCCATCCCAATGTGTAAAAAAAAAATATAATCAAACTTTAAAATTCTAGTCTTAAAAACTTGGATTAAATTTGACCAAAAAAAAAAACTTTCCAAAATCAAGCTTGTAGAATTCTCAAAAAAATATGATGGGTGAAGCAAAGATTGACATGTTCTGCATTCTTGTTCATTTCCCTTTTAAAAACAATATAATCCATTTTATCATTTTATTCGTGGCGTTGAAAAATAAGGACCCATCATTTTTATACAACATCTCTTCAAGTCTCACTTGTGTGAAGCAACAGAGCATGTATTCTCTGCGCCAGGGGGAAGTCTGGGCAAAGGGATGGGACCCCACAGGGATTCTTTGTCCGAGGGCATCACGCAGCCTTGGTACTGCCCCGCCTCTAGCCGGAACACACAGGGCCCCAGCTCAGGGGCCGGACATGACCAGACCTGAAGAATTAAAAAATGTAATCAAGTCAAGCAATCATGATCATGGCTAATGTCTGGAGTGGTAACGCTTAGGCTCACTTCCCAGCTCCGCAGCACCATGTATAGCTTCTAGTCATTGATGTTGTGCCCTTGGGTAAGGCACTTCACCACGCTTATCTCATCCTATCATAGATGGATGTTAAACTTGGAGGTCCCGCTGGTTGTAGACCAGACAGCCTTGTTTCTATCCAAAATATTTGTAACATGCCTAACAGGCGGTTTGTCTTGTCCTGTGTTACATATTGGTTGTCTGCCAG
>JBCIKM010235637.1:0-12332 GCA_039654465.1 Melibe viridis | reverse complement strand
GTGTCTGAGATAACAAAAGCTGCCGAGGTGTCCTTGTCGGATGACTGGGATGCGGAAGGCTAATTGATTGATTGATTTATCATTGGGCAGTGTCTATTCATTTGGAAGATGGCACTTACCTCATGTCATTTATCCACTGTTGTTTAGTGGACCTTGCACTGAGTGTCAACATTGTCAAGTCTCTATTTTGCCCTTCCCTGCTTTGCATTTGCACTTCCAGTGACCGCATGGAAGCTTTTCTTCGCTTCATTCAATTCAGGAAGGGTGGAAACCATCATGGTTTGATGTCACTGTATGAGAGCTTCACCTACAGAAATCTTTTGCTTGTTCTCGAGGTTCTTATAATTGTTTGTTTATAACACTGGTGGTTTTAGGGCCCCTCACACAAGGGTCATAGAGGAGGCGAGGGGAAAGTAAGATGATTGATTAGTTAAAGGAAAGATCAGGTGAAACCACGAACAGTAGAGAGATGATTCTTACACTAAAAGTAAAAGATAATCTCTCAAAACAAAAATTGACACCACAGAGCAGAAATGATTTACAATGACAAAAGTAGTTTTTTTTTTAAAAAACAAACAAAAGAGCAATGGCTATCACCCATTACAGCAAAATGGTTGAGGAAGACACAGGCTTTTGTGTACAAAAGTACTCAGTACGTTTAACTTCAACCTTGTGACGCTAGAGTTCTGCACCAAAAGACATGGAATAGAAAATGACCACTGAAACCCAAACAAGACCACAGAAACATGACACAAAGGAAAAGGTAGAAAATGAAGATGATAGCTTCAGTGTAAAACAAAAGGAAAAGAAGTTGACGTAGAAAAGCCCACTTGGGACTCCAACCAACCACCCGCGTGTTCTGATATTGAAATATCATTGTTTCAGTACCTAATGCAATACATATAGAGCCTGAAGAAAAAAATAGAGAGATTTTCACATAATAATAAAATGTACTAAAAACAACCTACTGTGTTGTAAGTTCTGTCTGATTCAAGTCTCAACATGTTTTGTATGGAAATACATACTAAAAGTTTGTTTGCCAAATATGTTCCAAGTTGTCAACTAAACCAGACACAATGAACACCAAAACATTTGTGGAAGGAATATTTTATTTATAAGGTCATAAAATTTTGAATTAAAAACTAAAAAAAAAATAATTTGCCTTATACAAACATACACAATCGGTAGGTAAGCTTTAAAATCTGCATGTATAGAAAGATAGAAACTGTTGTGATTCCATTGCTTTGCATTCAGTATAGGAAGTTTTAATAAAAAGGCAGGTGACTTCAGGTGATCAAGTACAGACATTATCTTCTTAACTTTGCATTTTTACCTACAACTATTGGCATGAAAAAGCTTTTTCTCAGCGAAATTTTTGCAGATATCTTTTGCCTGTTTCTGAATTGTTCCATGAGATGACTCACATACTTTCAGAAAGTGTTTATTTGTTTGTTTATAGGTGGGGATTTTTTTTTTGGGTGGGAGCCGCAGCACTCTAGTGTCGTAGGGGTGCTAAAGGGGAAAGCAAGATGATAGTGTAGTTAAAAGAGGGAACAGGTTCAAACCACAAAGAGTAGAGACATGATTTATACATACAAAATAAATATCTCTCAAGAAAATTTACGCCACCAACAGATGATTTATATGTAGTGACAATCTAGACCATAAACCTCCACAAGTAATGTAGGTACCAAAAGGCATAACATGGAGAAGGACCACTGACACACAGACAACACAAGAAATAAGACAGAAATAAAATGATAGGGGAAAGAGTAAGACAATATAGCTTCAATACAAAAGATAAGAAAAAGAAGTAGAAAACCAACCAGAAATTCCCATCAACTGCCCTTCAATCTGCAATTGAGTCTTTATTTATTTAAAAGGTTATTTAAGGTGGATAGAAGGCAATCTCTTAATTGTACAAATGCTACAGAGTAAGAAAATTGTTTTCATAGATTTTGACACACAACACACAATTTATCACTGACAAGTCAGTCGGTGCTGTTTGCATATTTTATCTCATATTGTACAATTACAATTTCATTGGGGAACAATAAATTTAATATAATATTTATGTGTATGTATAATTTTATAACAGATAAATTGTATTTTCACCCTCCCACAATATGAACAAAGGAATATCAAGAAAAGTATTCAATAGTAATAATAATACAAAAGAAGATAGGCATAGTTGGAATGATTTGTAAAATGATATTGAAATTACTTTGAATTAAAGGTCTGATTCACACACCATCTTAAATCAAAACTGGATTGTAGATTTTTTATTTATTTATTTTAATTGATTTCCTGAGGTAAAGTTTTTGCCTTGCACAGCTTAGTCAAACAACAGCTTTTTTGCACTTTCTGTGGAACACCGATAAACTGAAATTTAAATCTGAGGAACTGTTTGTTATTAATATTTATAGTAAAAACTGCAAGAATAGTTTATTGACACAGATCAGGGAAGGTACTGCAGGTCTGGCTCTAGTGCTGTGCTGCCCCACTCTCATGTGCGAGAGCTAGGGTCAAAACAATAATTTTCAGTTAAACCGTAGAATAGATTTTGTTTTTCTTCTTTATCTTTCATTTGATAACATAGATGATGAGCAAAACCAATCAATATTTTGAAATGCTTTCAATTTAGCTGTGTTTTCTAAAATGATTCCCTGTGGTTGTCAATTCTCCGCGGGTTTAAACCATTATGTCGACATTACCTGTGATGGAATGGAATGTTAATTCTAGTTGTGAACTGTTCAATCCAGAGCTATTCCGTTTGTGCTCAAGGCCATGGGTATGATGCAATGATTTCATAAACAATGAAAACACATTTAGGATGAAGCTAAGAGGGAAAGAGGAACCCAAAGCTATTGGTTAGACAATCACCAATGAATTTATCATCAATTCATGGAGATAAGACTTTGTTGATCAAAACAACATGTCCCGAATAGGGCAGGAATGGAATGTTGGTTGACGATCAAACTGTATAATTATCACATTTGAAAGATATCCAAGAACAATCAAACACAAAGGCTTCATATTTATATATTATATAAATATATATTATATTACAAATTGGAATGTTTTGAAGTATGCATTCTGGACAATGCTTGATATTTATACAATATCAAACATGTGTCGATAAAACAGTCATTAACATTTAAAACATTTTCATAATATATCATTTCATTCAAAATATAAAAAGCACAAGTTTTATACTAAATACAAACATAGAAAACAACGTGGCTGTATAGTTTCTCTTGATATCTAATGCTGGTACAAAAAACTAGTTTGGACTTCTTTTCCACCCCTGCCCCCCACGTTTTTGTGTAATCTCATACTATTAAATAAAAATTTAAGTTACAAATGATCAGACGATGAAATCTTTAATTTAATCAAGATAAACTGCTGTATTTTGCATATTATACATGCATTCCAAAATTTTGGGTGCCAGTGGATGAAGCTTTTCTACCCACCAAATATCAATTTTACCTATAATTATGTGTGTGCGTCACGGCTAACTATAGGCAGTAAGCCCTGGTGTGCGTACAAACTTCAATTACTTGCAAATATAAAAGCGTTTTGCTGGCGAAGGGAGCTTCACATTATTCAAATAATATGAAAACAGCTTTGGTCATTTAGACATTTTGCGACAATCTGGCATAAACGCCTCCTCTCTATTTAAAGGACCTCAAATATTTTTAATAACAGCTAAGCAAACTTGGTTCTCATTATTTATTAAGTAAAACTGTACCTATTCTAATACAATTATACAAATGATATTGACAATGAATATCTAATATATAGTTTGATTGCTCCCAATTTACAAAATTGAGTTTGAATCAGGAATACATTAAATAAATCATTGAAGAACTACATTTGTTACTTGCTTTTGCGTTTGGGTAAAAAAAAAAAAAAAAGTTTTATTTAATTTTTTTTTTTTTTCAAGTATTTTAAACTTGCCAATGAAAGTTGTACTTTGATGTTAGGGATAGATCGTTGTGTCAGCATGACCTTTTACATGAAAAAAAAAAAGTCACTTTTCTGATTTTCATCATGAAATGTAATATTTGCAACCGGTCTATTGGGCTCGACTAAAGACAAAGTTTTGCACATTATGAAAAATTACTTAAAGTGGCAGCATTCACTATAAAAACAATAATTCATAGCAAGAGATCAGGCAGAAGATTACAGTAGGTACTGCTTTAAAAACAATCAGAGAAATGGAATGTTAAGCCAGTTGCATAAAACAAACATTCTATCATGAAAATTAATGTACCCATATAAACATACACCAGCTTCTAAGCAATATGTATATATATTTTATTTTTTAAACAACAGGGTAACACATTGGCAATTACAACAAAGTACAGCTTATATCATGTTGTCTTTATTCTTGCAATACCACAAGCAGAGGCATCTTTTTGGTGCGCAAAGATTTCATTTACAAATATCCTGTGAGTAGCCTTGGCAAATCCACTCTAGCAGCATTCAGTCTGTAGATGAAATCTTTCAGTTTCTGCATTAGAAAAAAATGTCTCTGTATTCCTGCATCAGCGTCAACTTATTCATTGAGCAATTTTGCTACCTTGGCTACGATGATTTGCATCAAGTTCCTGCACACACACTGGTGTTGAGGGCTGCCTAGTATTCTGAGAAATCATCAAACTAAGGTCTGCATGATGTGTTATTGTTCACCAGGAAAACATACGCATGTTTCTGAATTTCATCATCAATTTTGCAACCTGTCTCCTGAGCTCTGCAAGTAAGACATCTTTTTAAAGAAATAAACTCTTCATTCAATTTGCACGCTAAGTGGTAGTTTTCACTATAAAAATAATTTATATCAAGAGATCGGATAGAGGATTACTGCTTTAAAAACAAACAGAGAAATGGAATGTTAAAGCCAGTTGCATAAAAACAATAATTCTGTTTTAAAGAGTTAGTTCTCAATAGACATGCACTGTGATACTCCAGTTTCTCAGCAATATACATGTATAATTTTAATTGGGTGACAATTTGGAAGTTACACCAAAGTACAGCATGATATATTTTGCCTTGTCAACTTGTAAATCTGCTACCTTGGCTACAATTACAACAATATGAGTTATGTTCCTGTACACCGACTGGTATTGAGTCAAGGACAGCACAGTGGTCTGGCAAATTATGAAACAAAGGGCTGCGTGATGAATGAATAACAAAATAGTATCCATAAGTCTCTACAGAACAGTGCTTCAGGGCTTGTCAAACGGGATGAAATGTCTTTTTTTAGAAAATGAAACAAGCAACTTTTGTTATCATATCAAGACTTTTGATTCATCCCCACTTTACCAACCTTTCCTAACTCACTCACACTTTTGTCACTGCTCAGGCATGCCAAAATTTGAATAATTCTCCTCGTTCACGTGGTATTGGTTGTTTTAGGGCTCCATGACACACGAGGGTCATAAAGGAGCCCAGAGGAAAGCAAGATGATAGAGTTAGCTAAAAGAAAGAACATATCAAACCACAAACAGAAGATACATGATTTACACTAGAAAATAAATATCGTCTATCAAAATACATATCGACACCACAAAGAGATGATTTACAATTTACAATGACAAAAATGTTATCTCTCCCAAAAATAAGCATAAGTCACTCATGACAGCATAATTGTTCAGGAAGACACAAGATCTTTAAATTCTCTTAGTGTACAAAAATACTCGGTACGTTTAACTTGTGACCTTGTGGTAATGTACCAAAAGGCATGAAATAAGGGATGACCATTGAGTTGCAAACAATTCAACCAAAACAGGACATCACAGAAAAGGGGAAAAAGTAAGACGGTAGCTTCAGTGTAAAAGAAAAGAAACAGAAATGCCTACCAGGGAAACCTGCCAACCACCCGCATTCACATAATATTTGGCTGTATTTACGTTACAAACTCTGAGAGAGAAATAGATGTTTTATTTATTTCTTATTGAATGAAACAGAATGTCAACAAATTAGATCTTTTTGGTGTAAAATTTAGTGAGTGAAGAGAGAATTCAAATTCATTTTTTTTTTTTAACTTTTGGGATGAGATACAGATAATACCTTGACATCGGCACTGACAACATTGTGGAAGTTATTAAGTGAGAAACTCTGGTCATGACTAGTTTCTCACACAATGTTCACAAAATGCCACGTTAAACATAGTTCTAGATAAAAAAAAACTTGTATTCTGAACTGTTTGCACAATGAATTCAATAAAAATGAGCGTGGTTTAGTTTAAATAAGTTATATATTAATTAAGTAGTTAGAAGAATATTTACACTTGCTATGAATAAAATCCAAAGTCTAACCTTAACAAAATTTATAATTCTCTACTTCTTAACAGATCACCTGCAAGTTGTAAAGAAATAACCCTAAGCTTGTGCTCCACCCTGTCATCATCCATCCCTCGTCATTTCAAATCATTCATACCATACACATATTGACATATTTAACTTGTTTACTTGAGTAGTAGTTAATAGGGATATAATATACAGTTTAGTATGCTTTTGAAACAAAACAGATAAAATGATATTTAGTGTGTATTTGTAGTTATTTACTTATCTGTACAAAGTGAATCTTTTTTAAGTTCCATGAGGCACAATGAGAAAACAAACCAGTGCACTACTGTCAATTATCCAAGTAATGCTTAAATACTCAGCTGTTATGTAAGTTGAGTGAGGTAGCGGAACTTGTACATGAATGGATCTTCCTTCATTCGACTTCTACCTACGAATACCCTTTTATCACTCCAGGAAAATGAAAAACTTAATGCACCGTACTCCTTTCGAAATAAGAACATCAGTCAGTCTATTCCATTGTCTCTGGGTACAATCATATACCTAACTCAGATCATTTAAGAAACAGTATCCCATCACTCATGTCATCGAGTATAGAAAAGTAACAACATAATGGAAGCCTTTTCTTTTAAAAGACCAAAAAACTTGATTTCTAGTTTTGATTTTAAAGCCATAAAGTGATGAAGCTGAAGACCTGACAAAGTACTCAAATCCAAGTTGCTGTCTATGGAATCACAAATACAATTTGTTCGAAAAGACATCCAGTAGGAAACAGAGCACCATCCAATGTGTAAAAACCGCTCCATCCATTGTTTTCTGGGCATGAACCAGGTTATGTTGCATATTACAATTCAACTTCAATACTGTCGTACTTGCTATCCCTGAAGCCCTGGTTATAGTAGCCCCCTGGGTAGGCTGGCGGAATGCTATCTCGACCAGGGGTCCCGGGGGTCGGTGGGAGACTGCCACGATCATTCTCATATGCTGATCCATTACTGTCATTCATCTTTTTGAAGTTTTTCATTGGTTCATACCCATTGTCATCTTGAAACATCATGTTGGCTCTGCCCACACGAGCACCAGGGCTTGTCTGGCCATCACTGATAGCAACCACTTGCATGCCTTTAGGCTCAGGGCTTGATACCCTCTTTTGCGGCTTCTTGAAGGTTCTAGAATCTTCTGTCATTGATGGTAGCTCAGCTTTGGAAAAATGTCTTGGTTGGGCGGGGTTGGAGTTTTCTTTAATCTCCTTTGGCCTCTTACGGAGGACTAGCAGAATAATGATGGCAGTCAATACCCCTATCAGAGCCACTCCTGCTACAACACAGCCCACTATGATTCCTGTGTTGGATGATTCGCTTGTTTTAGGTTCTGCGCTAGGGCCAGGGCTGGTACTGTTGCTGTGTCTTTTGGTCGTCTCTGTTTGGCAAGCAGAAATCCGCTGGAAACAGTCTGTGAAGACAGCTGTCACACAAACGACAACATTGGTGTTCTCCGGCAGTGAAGAAATCTCCTGCGTTTTATCTGAACTAGATTTTTCCCCTGTGTACAGGCTTTTTTCGTCACTTGTCCTTTTGACTGTTAATGTGTAACTCTCAAGATGTGCTTTGCTGGTGATGGTCCAAGTTGCAGAAAGGGAATTGGCAGTCACCTTTCCAATATTGAGGGAAAGGTTTGGGGAAGTTTGATCAATGCAGTGTCCAGTGACAGGTTCTACAGTTATTGGGTACTCAATGCAAGACTCCTCCTGATGATCAGAAGAGCACCCCAAATTATTGGGGTCTATGGAGGCGATCGGCAGGGAATCATCACATGTAGACTCTGCATCCAGTTCAATACGTAAACTTTTCACATCTTCTACAAACTTTTTTAAATTACAGTTGCATTTAATAGGGTTGTCTGAGAGATGAACCACTATCTTTGCTGACTGAAATCCGTAAAATAAACAAGAAGGCATCGTTTGGAGCTCGTTTGCTTGTAAATTTACCATTTCCAAATTTCGGAGACCCATGAATGAGTTTTGGTTGATCAGAGACAGAGAGTTGTAACCAAGATCCAGTTCTCTCAGAGAATTAGCATTTTCGAACATTAGATCTGGAATAGTTGTCAGCTCTATTGAATTCAGGTTGAGCTTTTCGATCGACGTGAGCGTTTTGATCACATCCCACATGCTATTTGTGTCCACTTTTTGTCCTGAAAGGTCCATCTCATTTAATGTGGAGAAAGAATTTTTGAGACTGGAGGGCAGTACAAATGCTGAATCATCTCCACCCAATTGATTGTTTAAATGTATTGATGTCAGTTGTGTTACCCCTTCAAAAGCATCGCTATTCATGGTTCGAATATAGTTTTCAGTCAGATCCAGTTTTGTAAGATATTGTGCATATCCACCAAAGGCATTTGTTTGAACTTCGTTTATTTGATTCCCATTCAAAAGTAGAGTTAGTGACTTTGTTGTTCCCAAATTGGGCATTGGTGGAATTTGAGTGAAAGTATTCTTAGAGAGATCTAGATTCTTCAGATGTGTCAGACCAACCAGACCTGAATTTTTTTCAAACAAATGATTTCCTTTAAGATTAAGACCTACCAGAGTATCCTCCAATCCTTTGAAACAACTGTCTTCCAATTCATTTATTTCATTATCACTGAGGTCAAGATATTTCAATCCTGCCAACTTATGAAAAGCAGAATGAGTAACTGTTTTTATTTTGTTTGAGGAAATACGCAAATTCTCCAAATTAAGAAGGGGATGCTCAGCCAAAAGGTCCACAGGAAGGTTGACCAACTTTAAACTCAACAAATTCAGGCTTTTCAATGACGCAAGATTTAAGAGTACATCAGTCTCTATGAACTGAGTGTCCCAAGAATCCAAAGTTAGAATTTTTAAGTATGTGAAGGGTAGAAAAGACATGATAGTCTGTTCAAGAGCTGGAGCACTGTACTTCCTCATCACCAAGGTTGACAACTTAGTTAGTACTTGCAGAGCATCATTAGGAGGCCTGTTTGCAGAATTTCCATCAATTTCAAGCGTTCGGAGTTCATCTTTCATACTGACAAATGTGCCGCTTTCAACAGAGGCCAGTGGATTGTCGCTGAGATCTAGATGTTTAATTTTCAATCCCTGGAAAGAATTGTTTGTTAATGTGACAATGTTATTGTTCCTGAGAATAAATTTGTAAATTTCTCTATCATAAGTCACATTCATGAGTGGCACTTCTGACAATGATTGTCCACTGCAGTCAACAATGGAGAAGACGGATCCCACGTCTGCAGGGGCTGCCCTGCAAGGGCATGTAGGGAAGACGTCTTTTAAAGATTGACATCGAAGATTTTCTTCATCACATTGCACCACAAAGGCCAGTTGGAGAGCAAGGGTGACCACCGCCCAGAACCCTGTCAGGATTCTTGCCTTCATCTGAAAAGATAAAAAAAATGTAAAAGCAAATTATTACAAATCAATATCAAGTTAAAAAAAGGATGAAAACTCAAGTCCTAGATCAGAAATGCAATGATAACATTTTACCAGAGGTTTGAAATACATTATAAATGACCATTCAATTTGAAAAGAATCGTTCAATAAAATATGTGTTAGTGAAATACGATTTTGTTAATGGGTGTGTAGAAATTATCATTGCCATTATCAATGCCCCCCCCCCTCCCCCTCCCCCAACCAATGATAATGTCATATGTTTACAAATGACGAACAAATTTCCGTCACAAGAGCAGGGAACACATTTTCCCTTTTGCTACTATATGGTGTAAATGCTACCGTGTTAAGAAGGGATCAAGCCTAATAATATGATGATGGTGACAAGAATTAAGACGTCTTACTCAAGCCCAGCCAAAAGATACCTACTGTTCAAAGCTTATTATTTACCAGAAATACAAATGTAATTTATCGTAATTAGCCCTATTGTCACAACGGTGCCAATTGAATTATTTACACCTGGAAAAACTGGCCATCCAGGTTGTGAAGTCACAATAAATAATAGTTTGCTGGTTTGTTGGATTTTTTTTTGCTCCAATTAATTAGTCACTTCCCCACAATATCCCTAAGTTCCGTGGGTGAAATGAAAGCCCGTTATTGGTGAACGAGCACCAAAGATGAACAGGTATAAAACATCTATAAAACTTACATCATATATATATATATGGGGTATTTTACTTCACAAATTTTCTTTGAGAAATGTGATAAAGGAAACAGGTAAGATATCATATAGCCCAAGAATGAGTCGCTAAGCCTTGAAAAGGACCGATACTCCGAATGCGGAAGAGGGTCACCAATCTTCACAGACACATACAAAAAGCCTAATTGTGGCGTAGTTTACCGTGGACGTGTGGCCTTCAGGAAGAACTCCCAAGAGAACGAAATAGGGGCATCGATTAGAAGATTTATCTTTGACGATGGTGGATGTTTCAATCCTATGTCTTCTCTTTCGTGTTCAACTTTTTTTTTTCTCCAGTCACGTCTACAGTGGTCACTTATCAAATAAAATGTAAAGAAATTATCCGATGTGAACGAAGACAGACCTCACTGGTGTTCTACATTTTGGCCAGTAAAAATAATTCACTGAACAACCCACTGAAAACGAAAATCAATAATATCATCCGAAGAGATCGATAAGTGTCACCGTTGCGCAGACTGAGATAAAAGTTGGCACATAAGTCGGGGCTCTCGAAAGCACTGAGCAGTGAGTCATTGGGTTCCCAACTCTTTTCTTCCTCGTATTAGTGGTGTGTAGGAAACACCTGAATACCTTCCACTTCCACTCGGACCTTGTTTTCACCTGGGCCTGGCAGGTCACGAATGCTGACCCCGAAGCCAAACACGCCATTTGATTGGCTGAGGCTTCACTGAAGTGTCGTTTGATTGGTCCTCTCGGCGGATGAACGTCACCTGGCTGTTGGGCTTCTCGTCACAGTCTTTATCGATCGCCAGAAACAAAAAGGGTCGGCTTTGCACGTAGCAAGATGTTTGACGCTCAGGTCGGGCAATATCATATCGATATCACAAACCGCTTCTCTTGTCTTGTTTTTTTTTTTTAAGTCTATCTCATACTCATATCACGCATCTTGTCTTTTTTCATAAATGGAAACAGAAAAGTGTTTAATACTTTTTAATATGGGCATATGTTAGCATAAATTCACACATTGGATATAGTTTTGTTTGTTGTTTTTATATGTCGATTATTTTTCCTGGTTACAGCGTGTCATTGGTTATCGATATTGATAACGGACAGTTTAGTTTCAGGGCGACATGTTGTGTGTCGGTGTCCCCCTCACGGTGTGTTCTGTGGGTGGCGAGACAAGTAGGAACGTGTCAATAGGAAGGGGAATTTTGTTGGCTTTCCCGTGCAGCCGGCCTCTATTTTTACACTGAATAGCCAGTCCTGCCGCGAGTAGTAGTAGTAGTAGTAGTAGTAGTAGTAGTTGTCGTAGTAGCAGCAGCAACAGTAATAGTAGTAGTAGAAGAAGAAGTAGTAGTTTTAGTGGTAGAGGTGGGTAATGGTGGTGGTACTCGCAGTAGTAGTTGCGGCAGCAGTGGTGGTAGTTGTGGTTGTAGTAGTAGAAGTAGGTGTTGTGTTATTGTTGATGTAGTTGTTGCTCTCCTCCTCCTCCTCCTCCTCCTCCTCCTCCTCCTCCTCTGCCTCCTCCTCTGCCTCCTCCTCCTCTGCCTCCTCCTCCTTTTCTTCTTCTTCTTCTTCTTCTTCTTCTTCTTCTTCTTCTTCATGGTTGTGGTGATGGTGGTTTTGTCGTTATTTCTTTGTACCTTCTAAATTCTCTTCGCGTTCTTGCTCTAGTCGTGCGCACTGCCAGTGTTTAACTGCGGTGAAGCACCCTTTTCTTCGTTAGATCGGGTCGGGTTGGGTTGCTAGTAGCAGGCATCCCTTTTTACAACTCCTCCTAGCCTACTACTACTACTACTACGCTTGCCATCTGCTTCTCCCGCTTTGCCTAAACAACATGGCTGTGGGGGTGCCGCACAAACAGACAGGACTTGGCCTGTCTGTCTGCACCCCC